>CAUYTI010147852.1:0-21330 GCA_963575145.1 Galago senegalensis
CTCCAACTCCTGGGCTCAAGCGAGTCTCTTGCCTCCGCCTCCCAAGTAGCTGGGACCACAGGCACCCGCCACAACGCCCGGCTATTTTTTGGTTGCAGCTGTCATTGTTGTTTGGCGGGTCCGGGCTGGGGATTCGAACCCACCACCTTAGGTGTATGTGGCTGGCGCCGAGCCTATTCCCAAATTCTTAATGTGATTAAAGCCAATGAATGCTTTCAGTCTTATATTACCTGATGTTTTTCATACCATCTGATACTGAAGGTATTCTTGTGGGTCCCACTTGAGATCTTCTCTTCACGTGGTTTTTTCTTTCCTTTCCTTCTTTTTTTTTTTTTTTGTAGAGACAGAGTCTCACTTTATCGCCCTCGGTAGAGTGTTGTGGCACCACACAGCTCACAGCAACCTCCAGCTCCTGGGCTTAGGTGATTCTCTTGCCTCAGCCTCCAGACTAGCTGGGAGGGCGGCTGCCACAACTCCCAGCTATTTTTTTGTTGCAGTTTCTCCAGGGCTGGGTTTGAACCCACCACCAATAAGGCTGGCGCCCTACTCACTGAGCCATAGGTGCCACCCTAAAATAATTTTTTTATTTTGGAATAATTTTAGATCTACATAAGATTTCCAAAGAGTTTATAAAGTTCCTCTATACTCTTCACCTAGTTTTCCCTAAGGTTAACTGTGGCACCTTTGTCTAAACTAAGAAATTGATGCTAGTACAATACAGTTAATTAAACTACAGACTTTATTTGTATTTCACCACTTTTCCTACTAATGTCCTTTTTGTTTGTTCCGGGATCTCATCTAGAATATTGCATTGTGTTTAATCTTTTGATTTTTAATGCAGAGAATGGTACCATCTGCAAATAATAAATGTGTCCATTAGTTTCCAAATCTGTGTTGTGTGTGTGCAGATATTAGGTGTGCGTATACATACCTTCCCGTGCTAGCTGGGACTGCCCACTCCTTCCGGACTGTACTTGTTCTGTACCCCCTACTCCTCCCATAAATGTTGATGCTTCCTTGGATTCCATCCTTTGCCCTTAAGTTTCCTCAAGCTGCATGCTCTTGGGAAGAGCTCAACCATTTTATATCTTTCTACTGGGGTCAGGTGTAGCCTGTGCTCCCAAGGCAGCCATTATATGCTACAACGACCACATCTTTATTTCTAACATAGATTTTTTCTTTTCAATTGCAGATTCGTCTATCAGATATCTGGATTTTCCAGAGGCACTGCAATTTTCTTATATCTGAAGGGAACATAATCATACTATCTTCTCTGTCAACTTACCCCTCTTTCTGTATTTCTTTTTTTTCTTTTTTATATATTTATAGCATGCTTAGTTATAGGACATGGAGAATGCTTTCTTTTTGTTCCCATTTTCTCTTTTCCTGGCTAACTCCTAAGTCCTTCGGTCTCCATTCAGTCGTCAGTGCTTCCAGGAGATCTATAATCTAGCAAATTAAATCTAGCTTCTGGATGTTCTCAAAGTAGCCTGTGAGAAAGCGCTCAAAGCTCTCTCATGGCACGTATAGTATTGAGCTTGTTTGGTTATCTGGATATCACCCTTTCCTCCCTCAACAATGCTGTATGTTCTTTGAAATCAAGATAAATGTTATGTTTTCCTTTTTACTTCCTGTTACTTGGCCTGTAGCTGTCACCAATAAAAGCTTATTGAATGAGTGAATAAATGTATTTATTGTTTGTGGAAACACTGACTTAACTGTTTCCCCAAACCATATTCTTTCACCAGGGACAAATCTCTGTAAATGTCAGCTTCCTTATTTATAAACGGGGCGGGTACACTGAATGATCCTTTACAGTGTTGATAAATTGATATTTCATGATTCTAAGAGTCACCATCCTTGAGCATATTTGAAAGAAAATGGGCCGGGCACGGTGGCTCACACCTGTAATCCTAACACTCTGGGACGGCAAGGCGGGTGGATTGCCTGAGGTCACAGGTTCAAGACCAGCCTGAGCAAATGCAAGACCCTGTCTCTAAAAAATAGCCAGGCATTGTGGACTACTTGGGAGATTAAGATAAGAGAATAGCCCAGCTACTTGGGAAGTAAAGATAAGAGAATCCTTTAAGCCTAAGAGTTTGAGGTTGCTGTGAGCTATGTTGCTAAGGCACTCTACTGAAGGCGACAAAGTAAGATTCTGTCTCAAAAAAAAAAAGAGAGAAAGAAAAAGAAAATGATGCAGATTGTGGAGACATTCCAAAATAGGGTTTCCAAAATATTTTGAGCACTGGTGGTAACATTAAAATTTATTATTATTTGGCTGTCCAGTTATACTGTTTAACAAATGTGTTGAGTGCTAATGATCTGAGCACTCGAACATTTGAGTGGTTTACTATTCTTTTGCTTGCCATATTTAAATAATTTTAGAAAGACTGTCAGTTTCCTTTTGCTAAAGATTTTCAGGTAAAAGTTACTTGTTTGTCATGGATATTGTGGATGTGATTTAAAATGTAACTGTATCGTGATAAGACTAAGTGACCACTAAGGTTTTGCCTATGACAAAATTCTTCAATTTTGTGGTCCATAGCTTTTGCTTTTATGTTTCAACAGAAAAAGAAAGTTGAGTTTTAAATGTGGCTAACAGACTAATTTTCTAAGTTCATCTCTAACTAGATTTAATAACAGCATTAGAAAGCCACCCAAAGTCTGTGTTTATCAAAATTGTTAACTTCCTTGCCATCTACAGACTGATTCTAGAGGGTCATCTCCAGCTTGTTGAAATTGTTTGGTTTAAATCAGTATCTTAAGTCCAGTTTACAAAAGTCTTTTGGCATAGTCTTTTTTTTTTAACTTTAAAAACTTTAATGATATCAAATGTAACATAAGACACAAAGTCACATAAAACAAATTTATATTTTAATGAATTACTGCTGTTTGAAGATTCTTGTAAAAATTGTCACTCAGGTCAAAAATCAGGACTTTGCCAGCCACTCCTCAAAGCCCCTTTATGCCTGGTCTCGCCCTCTTTTTTTTTTTTTTTTAATAGAGACAGAGTCTCACTTTATCACCCTTGGTAGAGTGCCGTGGCATCAACAGCTCACAGCAACCTCCAACTCCTGGGCCAGGGGTCCTCAAACTTTTTAAACAGGGGGCCAGTTCACTGCCCCTCAGACCATTGGAGGGCTGGACTGTGGGCCCCAGATGAGTCGGCTGCTAAGCAGGACAGGCAGTGGTGGCAAAAACACCTGGCGGGCTGGATAACTGTCTCTGGCGGGCTGTAGTTTGAGGATGCCTGGTTAAGGCTATTCTCTAGCCTCAGCCTCCCGAGTAGCTGAGACTACAGGTGCCCACCACAATGCCTGGCTATTTTTTTGTTGCAGTTTGGCCAGAGCCAGGTTTGAACCCGCCACTCTCGGTATATGGGGCTGGCGCCCTACTCAGTGAGCCACAGGCACTGCCCCTCCTCTTCTTATTATTTTTTTTTTTTTGTCATGCTTTGACATTGTTACGACTTAATACTGGGAGAATTTTTTAGAATATCCATGCCTTTGTATTACTCTTCTTTTTTTCCACGAGGCACTTCAGTACAACAAACATTCATTAGATACTGCTGTGTGCCAGATACTGTGCCACTGCTGGGGATAGAGAGATGGGTTAGGTCTACTTCTCTGCTTTCCAGAATCTCTAGGCAGTGGGAGGGACAGATGTATAGATGTGTGGCATAAAACTGCTCTGAAGCTGTGCACATTTGCTCCGTCCTGTAATCCTAGTATTTTGGGAGGCTGAGATAGGAGGATTGCTTGAGCCCAGGGATTTAAGACCAGCTTGAGCAAGATTGAGACTCTGTCTCTACAAAACTAAAAGAAAACATTAGCTGGGTGTGGCAGTAGGAAGATCACTTCAGCCCAGGAAGTTTTTTTTTTTTCTTGAGACAGAGCCTCGAGCTGTCCCCTGGGTAGAATGCTGTGGCATCACAGCTCACAGCAGCCTCCAACTTCTGGGCTCAAGCGAGTCTCCTGCCTCTGCCTCCCAAGGAGCTGGGACCACAGGCACCTGCCACAACGCCTGGCTATTTTTTGGTTGCAGCTATTGTTGTTTGGTGGCCTGGGCTGGATTCGAACCCACCACCTTAGGTGTATGTGGCTGGCACCTTAGCCACTTGAGCCACAGGCGCCACTCCGTGAGCCCAGGAAGTTTGAAGTTGGAGTGAACTGTTGGGATTCCTCTGGATTCTAGTTTGGTGACAGAGCAAGGCCCTGTCTCAAAAGCAAAAACAAAACATGCTCTGAGTGGAGGAAGCAAGATAACGTGAGAGCTTCCTTTCATATTAATAGGTGCTTACTATATAACAAAAGAATGTTTTTATGCTACAAGAAGTGTTCTATTTTACAATCATTTATTAATCACTTTTTAGGCGGCAAGCTTCATATTATTATCATGGAGAAGATCTATCTCCCTTTTTTCGCCTCTTTTTTGATAGCTGTGGCAGAAATGTTCAGGTATATCATTGAAAGTTATGTTGATACTAATTAAAATAGAGTTTTTATATTGTGAAACCTAGGGCTTTAACACTTATTTAAGTATAAAAATATAAATTAGTATTTTATTATTTCCAGAAATTAGGATGAAGATGACTGCTCTTCTAGTTGGGAATAGAGGGGAATGAATCCCTTTCATGGTGCAGAATTGTTGATCAAGTCATCTTTCTTTGTTTGTTTTTTTAAATTTTTTTTATTTTTAGAGTCTCAAGCTGTCACCCTCGGCAGAGTGCCATGGCATCACAGCCCACAGCAACCTCAAACTCTTTGTCTTAAGGATTCTCTTCCCTCAGCCTCCAAGTAGCTGGGACTACAGGCACCTGCCACAATGCCTGGCAATTTTTTTGTTGTTGCAGTTGTCACTGTTGCTTTAGCAGGTCCAGGCTGGGTTCGAACCCACAAGCCCTGGTGTATGTGGCCGGCACCCTACCCACTGAGCTAGGGGCGCCTCCTCATCTTTCATTTTTCAGAGCGACTTTTTGCTAGCTTGTCTAGCAAAATACTGTTCTATTTTCTGAAGAGGGTAGAAAATTTTACTCTGTAGTCTTTATCTGCAAATTTAATATAATTCTCTTCATTGCCTATCTTTGAAGTACTTAATATTTAAAACTATTCCTTTAAGAAGACCCTCTTCTAATTCCAGGAAATGAAATATATCTTTAGCTTATGCCTTTGCTATGTCACAGGAAACAGTGGCTTTACTTGTTAAGAGTCTCATAAATCTCAAGAACTACTTATGGCTCGGCGCCTGTGGCTCAAGTGGCTAAGGCGCCAGCCACATACACTTGAGCTGGCGGGTTCAAATCCTGCCCAAGCCTGCCAAACAACAATGATGGCTGCAACCAAGAAATAGCCGGGCGTTGTGGCAGGTGCCTGTAATCCCAGCTACTTGGGAGGCAGGAGAATAGCTTGAGCCCAGGAGTTGGAGGTTTCTGTGAGCTGTGATGCCATAGCACTCTACCCAGAGCAACAGCTTGAGGCTCTGTCTCAAAATAAATAAATAAATAAATAAATTAATTAATTAAAAAAAAGAACTATGTACAATTATTTTATTATATCATTCTCACCGTTATATTATCTCACTATAAGGCCAGTGACAGCAAACAAGCTTACTTGAGTATAACCAGATTTAATTTCACTGGAATGAACTATCTAGTATTCTCATATGCTTGAGTAGTGGCTGACATTTCACATTGTATAGAACCAGCAAAGTATCTCAAGGACATTAACATTTAAAGTTTTACATTAATGAACATGAAAAGTTTTTAATCCCTTCAATGCTTCAACAACACATTGCTACCCCTGCTTACCTTTAATTACCCTCTCCGCTCACCCTGTGACACAGGAGTGACAGGGAGTCCTGAGGACTGGTGCACTAGCAGATCTGCACCTCATCCTCTCTAAGACAGTTCAGTTGACATCCGCCCCCTATGTTCTGTCCCCCCATCCTCACCTGTTTTCAAGTGCATTTGTTACTCAGGTGTCTTTTGTCTTTCTATTGCATACTTGTTGTGGAGTTTTTTCTGTATGGTGTTATAAAGGTAATGTTTTTCTGTTACTTACAGTCAAACTACAACTTCAAGCAGAAGAAAGAGGAGTTGTGTCTATCAAAGGAGTGTGTGCGAACCGTTACCTTGCTATGAAGGAAGATGGAAGATTGCTGGCTTCTGTAAGTAATGCTTTCTGTTTTTCTGAATGAAGGCTCCAGTAATAGTCCAGGCGAATAATGGTCAGACCTGGCAATGACAGGACAAATAGGATGGAGTCACATACTGGCACTTATGATTGATGTGATTTGGGAGTGATGTAGAGAGAAAAGTCAAAGATTGCTTTTAGGTTTCTGGTTTGGATGAGAAGGTAGAAAAAGGAAAGATTTGGGAAAAGGAGATTAGCTCCAATTTAGACCTATGTAGTTTGAGATGCCTATGGGAAATTCAAGTGCAGATGTTCACTAAGGAGCTAGAATAATACATCTGGTACTTAGAGATCTGTGTTGATACCAGATTTGGTTATCATCAGCATATATGTAGTATTTAAATCGGGGGAATGGACAAGGTTCCCTAGGTAAAAATACAGCTATAAAGATGACCGTTTGGGACTTTTTACTTCTTCCACTCTGTCCTTATCTTTTTTCCCCTACCAATCTCTTGTTAACACAAGAGGTGATGTAATACTTTGGTAATCTTCTAAAGAAGCACTTTATATATTTCCTAGGACAATATATCAATAAGTAAATTTATTTTTTTCTTTTTTTTGAGGCAGAGCCTCAAGCTATCCCCCTGGGTAGAGTGCTGTGGCATCACAGCTCACAGCAACTTCCAACTCCTGGGCTCAAGCAAGTCTCCTGCCTCAGCCTCCGAAGTAGCTGGGACCACAGGTGCCCGCCACAATGCCTGGCTTTTTTTTGGTTGCAGCTGTCATTGTTGTTTTGGCGGGCCCAGGCTGGATTCGAACCCACCACCTTAGGTGTATGTGGCTGGTGCCTTAGCCACTTGAGCCACAGGCGCCGAGCCCGTAAATTTTTTTTTTTTTTGAGACAAAGCCTTGGTCTGTTGCCCAGGCTAGAGTGCTATGGCATCAGCCTAGCTCACAGTAACCTCCAGCTCCTAGGTTCAAGGGATCCTCCTGCCTCAGCCTTCTGAGTAACTAGGACTAGAGGCACCTGCCACAATGCCTGCCTAATTTTTCCATTTTTAGTAGAGATGGGGGTGTGCTCTTGGTCAGGCAGTCCTTGAACTCTTGACCTCAAGCGATCCTTCCACTTCAGCCTCTCAGGGCTAGGATTATGGGCATGAGCCATCACACCTGGCCAAATCAATAAGTAATCTTCGATGACTTTGATATTGTGGTAGTGAGAGGAAGAAGAGTTTCCAACACCCCTACCTTTCCCACCTTAGGATGGAACACATCACTGTGGGTTTGTCCACTGTCAGACAGTGAGAGTAGTAAAGAAAGGAGATGCATACATTTTCTCCTGTTATAACTATGGATAACACAAGGCAAAGGGTTTTAAAGCACCAGCCTTTTCTATGTCTGTCTTATTCTGGCTCAGTGTGTACCTTGAGATTAGTTACGACCTTGTGGTCTTATACTTAAGGTGATAAGTTCCAGTAACCCAGTAACCAAGGACAGAGTGGAAGAAGTAGAAGTCGAAAGTAGTCAGTCTTTTAGAGCTTTATTTTTTACTTGGGAAACAGCATCCATTCCCCCGGATTTAAGTACTACCTATATTCCAATGATACCCCCCGATTATTTTTTGTAGTTTTTGGCCGGGGCTGGGTTTGAACCTACCACCTCTGGCATATGGGGCTGGTGCCCTACTCCTTTGAGCCACAGGTGCCTCCCAATACCCCCTAATATTTTTTTTCTTTTTTGAGATAGTCTCACTCTGGCATCATAGCTCACAGCAACCTCAAACTGTTGGGCTCACGTGATCCTCTTTCCTCAGCCTCCTATTTTCTGAAAAGGGTAGAAAATTTTACTCTGTAGTCTTTATCTGCAAATTTAATATAATTCTCTTCAGTGCCTATCTTTGAAGTACTTAATATTTAAAACTATTCCTTTAAGAAGACCCTCTTCTAATTCAAGGAAATGAAATATATCTTTAGCTTATGCCTTTGCTATGTCATAGGAAACAGTGGCTTTACTTGTTAAAAGTCTCATAAATCTCAAGAACTACTTATGGCTTGGCGCCTGTGGCTCAAGTGGCTAAGAGTAGCTGGGAGTACAGGAATGCACCACTATGCCGCTATGCCTGGCTAGTTTTTCTGTTTTTAGTAGAGATGGGGTCTTGCTGTTGCTCAGACTCCTTTCGAACTCCTGATCTTAAGCAATCCACCTGCCTTGGCCACCCAGAGTGTTAGGCTTATAGGCATGAGCCACTGAGCCTGGCCATGATACTCAAATCTCTCTCTATACACCAACACAAATCTCTCCTCTAAGCACCAGATTTATCATTCCAGCTTAGTGAACATCTTCACCTGAATTTCCCAGAGGTATCTACTGAATAGGTCTAAATTTGAACTTAGTACCTTATTTCCAAATCTCTTTGTTTCCCTCCTTCCCCTTTCTCATCTACCTTTTCATCCAAACCATATAATGTGGACTATAGGTCACTGGAGGGGCTATTTATCTCAAGAGGGTAAGCTGAAATATTGGTACATATATAGTGATAAAAATCCCCATAGTTGTTAAAAGTGATGAAAACAGGTTACTCTTCCTTAAAGTGTCCTTCTGAAACTAGTAGGAGATAAAAGAGGAGACACATTAAAAGATAATAGACCTGAAAACTGAACTGTCATCTCATTCTTACATCATTCAGAGGCATTAAGCTTCCTCATCTGTTCATTCTTTAATACCATCAGAAGCATAAAATGCTCTCAAATAAATATTTTCTAGTTTCTCCCTAGCTAAGTTGCAACTTTCACAGGATTAAGATCATAGCATATAGTCTTAAATATGTTTCTGACTCTGGCTGCACATTAACTTTCCTATTTTTTTCTTTCACTTTTTATTAACTCTTCCTGATACAACAGATTTCCATCAAGTTGATGCAGGAAGAAATTAACTTAGGAGTGCTTTGAAATTTATCAAACACTCTGTAGTTACAAAGCCATGGCTGTTAAACATAAATAGAAAACTCAGGACTTACTAGTTTCCTTTGAGAAATGGTGCCAGCCAAGATGCAGTGCTATGTATATTCCAGCTCCCGTCATAGGGCTTAATTCCTGCCAAGTTTGTGAGTTAATCCTAATCCTACCATCTAATTTGTGTAGTTTGCTGCCATGGCTCTTCAGCTGAAATCCTATCTCTTTGAAACTGGTCTCAGTGGGCAGCTCAGTTTTCAGATGAAAAAGTAAGTGCCTCCACCTCAAAACCAAAGAGCTAGTGATTCAGTAAGTGGCACATTCTCCCTCCAAGTCAGATCCATAGATGTTGTGGTCAACAAAACAATTTTTGGTGTGAGTCCAGCGTTCTGATCAGTAGCCTTCAATTGGGGATGCAGATGTGCCTCATAACCTGGAGAAACTGGGATTTCTGAACTTGTACTTGACAAAGGCATAATCCTTTCCCTTCCTCCACCTGACCCTTTTTCAGACAGCTGTGTTAGGGCGTGTCTCAGGGTACTTCTGCATTTTACCCACGTGTGATTCCTGTAATGATTTGTAAAACATTCTAGTTTCTTCCCAGAAAGAAGAGTACTCTGGATTCATAAAACATTTGGTTTCTAAGAGTTATGTTAGTGTAATTAATACAGTTAGAATGTGATAATAGACTAGTTTATATAACCACCCCTCCAACATCTTCTTATATGAATAATATGAATTCATTTAGGTTATTTATTTTTCACTGTTTGAAAACATTTATTTCTTAAGGTTCTTTTTTCTCCTTTTGAGGTTAGGAACAATGAAAGTTCAAAGAGTAACTATATTTAACTCCCAAAGCCTATATTTGGAGGCTGCACTTGAGTAGTTCTTCAAAGTACGACAGACTTAATACTCCAGTCCATAGCAGTATAAATTTTGTTGCTATAAGCAGCAAAAGCCCAGAACAAGTATTAGGATTTATGATTTAAATATTTACAAATTATAGATTTAAAAAATTGCAGATAGTAATGTTAATTGTAGTTTGAAGTTTAAATCACCAAACAACCTCAATGTTAGCAAGCATTGGTATGAAAAACTTGACTGTTCTTAGAAAGTTGCACTTTGTTTTTTATATAATGCCGTAGTATAGACACATGATACTCTGGACAAAACATCTCAGTGAGTTACAGAATGTAACTCGTGTTGATCCACAATAGTGAAATATAGAAAATTTATTTATATTCTCTGAGGATATTCGTTTAAGTGCTGTAAAAGTAAAATACATTTTACCTATAGAATAACTGCGTTAGTTGAGGATTTTTAACAACAGAATGAAATCTACAATGTAGTAGATTAGGGAAAATAGATTTTTGAAGGCTTAATTATCCAGATTGACCATCTATACTGATGAAATTTTTCAAAAAAAATTCAGTAATTGAAGAGATATATGTATATCATTTTTAGGAGATAAAATACTAGGTTAGATTCAAAGTTTACTGCTTAATAAGAGTTACTGCTTCTTTTAGAACCCATTCTTTATTTTTTTACATAACCTGTTTGCTTTTAACTTTTCACAATTTGTATGTTTCATTTTGTTCTGAAATAGTCAACATTGATACTTACATCATGTCTGTTTTTAATTCTCAGAAGTGTGGTGTAAGCAAAAGCATTTTCAGTTTCCTATTAAGCAAACTTGCTGTTGAGCCAAAACTGCAAAATCAAAGTACTGTATAAGAATAAACAACCCAGTAAACAGAGCATGGGGAAGTGGTCATAAGGTTCAAACCTAAAATTAGTAGCGGACTAAAATTGTGAGGCTGTTGCATAAGGAGAGGAAAGTGGGGGTGGGATGAGGCTAGCGGGACGTGGGGAGTGGGAGGAGAACTTATTCGAGTTATTTCTTTCCTTATGATGGCAAAGGCTATTAGAGATTGGGAGGGATGTAAAAGATCACTGGTCCAATCTTATTTTGCACATGAGGAAAGTGATACCCAGAAAAATTAAAGGACTTGATCAAAGATAAATTTTAGGGATCAAGGCAGGATTGGAACCCAGGTTTCTCAATCCTTACAGATGTTAAGTTAGGATAGTCAAACTCTTAGAAAGGACTATTCGATCTTGTTTCTTCAGGGACTAAATAGTCCATTTAACCCACATTCTGTATGCAGTTCCTAGTGTGGATTCTCCCTGGTCCTAGTTCTCTAGTTCTTAATTTAGATTTTGCTGTGTCATTGCATTGTATTTTTATGGTATACTATTTAAAGTAGTTTCATTTGCTCATTAATTTAGCAAATTTTTCTTTTGCAGTTTTTGGCCAGGGCTGGTTTGAACCAGCCACCTCCAGTATATGGGGCCAGCACCCTACTCCTTGAGCCACAGGAGCTGCCCTAGCAAATATTTATTGATCACTTACTATGTGGCAGGCACTGATATGGAAGTAGACACAGTGGTGAAAATATTTACCTACGTGGTATTTATAGTCTGATAAAGTGATATGTATTTATGTAAACACGTTATACGTATCTATATTTGGGCATGCAGAGCACAAAAATGAATAAGATGCTTTTACTTTTCATATTATAGCCACAGTTACTATATGTAGTTACTTGAGAAATTCTTTTGAGTGATGGTACTTTAGCTCTAGGGTCAGAGAAGTAATGGAACAGGACAGAAGGACAGATTCCCATAGAGTTTTTTTTTGGTTTGTTTTTGGCCAGCGCTGGGTTTGAACCCATCACCTCCAGCATATGGGGCCAGCGCCCTTTGAGCCACAGACACCACCCCAGATCCCATAGAGTTTTGAAGGCTATTTATTATATATATTTTGGCTCCTACTCTAAGAAAATGGAGAGCCACTATAGGGCCAGTTTTTTTTAAGAAATAAATTTTCTTGTCTTTCTTTCTTTCTTTTTTTTTTTTTTAGAGACAGAGTCTCACTTGTTGCCCTCAGTAGAGTACTGTGGTATACAGCTCACAGCAACCTTCAGCTCTTGGGCTTAGGCGATTCTCTTACCTCAGCTTCCCAGTAGCTGGGACTACAGGTGCCCGCCACAACACCTGGCTATTTTTTGTTGCAGTTTGGCTGGGGCCAGGTTTGAACCCACCATTCTTGGTATATGGGGCCAGCACCCTACTCACTGAGCCACAGGGCTGCCCTTAAAGAAATAAATTTTAGTTTAGTTTAGTTTTCATTAACCAGTATTATTGATATGTTATTATTAGCTAAAGTCCATACTTTATTCATATTTTCTTAGCTTTTACCTTATGTCCTTTATCTGTTCCAGGATCCCTTATTTAGTCCTCATGTCTTAGTCTCCTCTAGTCTGTGATAATTTCTTAGACTTTGCTTATTTTTTATTACTTTGACAATTTGAAGAGTACTGATCAGGTGTTTTTTTAAGAACGTCCTTCAGGGCGGCTCCTGTGGCTCAATGGTTGGGGTGCCTGCCCCTTATACCGAGGGTGCTAGGTTTGAACCCGGCCCCAGCCAAACTGCAACAAAGAAATAGCAGGGCATTGTGGTGAGTGCCTGTAGTCCCAAGCTACTTGGGAGGCTGAGGCAAGAGAATCACCTAAGCCCAGGAGTGGGAGCTGTGTGATGAGTTGCTGTGAGCTGTGTGATGCCACGGCACTCTACTGAGGGCAATAAACTAAGACTTTGTCTCTTCAGGAAAAAAAAAGTCCTTTAATTTGGGCTTATCTGATATTTTCCTCACAACTAGAAAGGAATTATGAGGGCGGCACCTGTGGCTCAGTGAGTAGGGTGCCAGCCCCATATACCTAGAGTGGCGGGTTCAAACCTGGCCCCAGCCAAACTGAAACAAAAATTAGCCAGGCATTGTGGAGGGTGCCTGTACTCCCGGCTGCTCTGGAGGCTGAGGCAAGAGAATCGACTAAGCCCAAGAGCTGGAGGTTGCTGTGAGCTGTGATGTCACAGTACTCTACCGAGGGTGACAAAGTAAGACTCTGTCTCTAAAAAAATAAATAAACTTAAAAAAAAAAGAAAGGGATTATGAGTATTTGAGAAAAGTATCACAGTATCACTATTTTCATGATATCATGTAGGAGGACATGCTATCTTCAGGATTCAGCACTCATGATGTTAACCTTGCTCCCCTGGCTGAGATAGTATTTGTCTTCACTGTGAAGTTATTCTTTCCTTCACTTTCCATATTATACTCTTTGGAAGGAAGACACTATGCATAGCCCCCACTTAAGGGACGGGGGATTATGGTTATGTTCCACCTCCTTGAGGGTGTCATTGAATTGTATTTTAAGTTTATGTAGCTACATACATTTTTGGAATTCTTTTGCATGGGAAATTTGTCCATACTGCTGCATTTATTTATTTATTCAATCATTTACATAAGTATATGCTCATAGATACTATTTACACTTGGAGTTATAATTCAATACTACCTTATTGATTTTGTTGCTCAAATAGTTCCAGCTCTGGGCATTCGGAGCTCTTGTAGTTGGTGCCCATGCTCCTTGCCATACCCCCATCAATAGGTCTATTTCGAGCACTTGAGTACTTTCTGGCCCACTAGATGCTTTCGACTCAGCTTACACCTTCCTCCTCAAGCCTAAGTAACAAGAGTTACTGTATACTGGTATCTCCAACCCTACTCTATCAGTACCACATGCATATTTTAGTCTCTTCCCCTTGGCTTTTCTGTAACCTCCCACTCCAACGGTGAGAAAACTGGCTCCCACAATCGCCTAGTATCAGTTTTTCATTATGTATAAATATCTCAAATAACTTTATTTTTTTTGAAATTTCAAAGTAAATTAAATATCTAGTTAAAAAATAAGCCAAACTAGGTTGTGTCTTCATTGTTGTTATACTCAAGGAAGTTAATGATTTCCTTTCTTATTTCTTCCTGCACCCAACTGTCATTCAGCATAAGGTTGTTTAATTTCCATGCCTTTGTGTGAGGTTGAACTTTTTTTTTTTTTTTTTGAGACAGAGCCTCAAGCTGTCCCCCTGGGTAGAGTGCCATGGCATCACAGTTCACAGCAACCTCCAACTCCTGGGCTTAAGGGAGTCTCCTGCCTCAGCCTCCCAAGTAGCTGGGACCACAGGCCACAACACCCGGCTGTTTTTTGGTTGCAGCCGTCATTGTTGTTTGGTGGGCATGGGCTGGATTCAAACCCACCACCTTAGGTGTATGTGGCTGGCGCCTTAGCCACTTGAGCCATAGGCGCTGAGCCAGGTTGAACATTTTTGTTGGAGTTGAGTTTCACTTTTAGTGCCTTGTGGTCTGAGAAGATGCAAGGTAAAATTTTAGTTCTTTTGAGGTTTGTTTTGTGTCCTAGGGTATGAACAATTTTGGAGAATGTTCCATGGGACAATGAGAAGAATGTATATTCTTTATCTTTGGGATGGAGTGTTCGATACATGTCTGTCAAGCACAGTTAACTTTATTTAATTTCTGTTTAGAGAATCTGTCCAGCTCTGAGAGAGGAGTGTCCCTGTTATCATGGTGTTATAGGATATCATATTGTTCAGACTAAGTAAGGTCTGTTTCAAGAATCTGGGAGCATTTAAATTGGGTGCATAAATATTTAGAATTGAGGGCAGCACCTGTGGCTCAAGGAGTAGGGTGCCGGCCCCATATACTGGGGGTAGTGGGTTCAAGCATGGCCTTGGCCAAAACTGCAAAATAAAAACCCAAAACCTTTAGAATTGAAATGACTTCTTGTTGTATTTTTCCCTTGACCAATAAGAAGTGACCATCATTGTCTTTTTTTGACTTTAGTTGCTTTAAATCCATGTGTCCGAAAATAAGATTGCAACCCCTCTTTTCTTCTGAATTCTGTTTACCTAAAGAATTGACTTCAAACCCTTAACTCTGAGTTATAGTTTGTCTTTTGATGTGTGGTGTGTTTCCTGCAGACAGGAAATAGATGGCTTGTATTTTTTAATAATCAGTCAATCTCTGCCTGTTCAGTGGGGAATTCAAGCCATTGACATTTACTGAGATATTTGATAAGTGTGGTAGTGTTCTATTCATCTTACTTTGTGAAAATCCATTGCTTAGTTTTGTACCTGTGGGAAACTGTGAAAGCAGTCCTGAGAGGAAAATGTATCACTTCACAAGCCTACATTCAAAAAACCGAAAGAGTGCATCAACAAACTCACAAGCCATCTTATGGAATTGGAAAAAGAACAACTAAGTCTAAACCCAGCAGAAGAAAAGAAGTTTCTAAAATTAAATCAGAGATTAATGAAATTGAAAACAAAAGAATCATTCAGAAAATCATCCTGAAACAAGGAGTTGGTTTTTTGAAAAAATATATAAAATAGATAAACCTTTGGCCAGACTAACTAGAAATAAAAAAGTAAAATTTCTAGTAACCTCAATCAGAAATGATAAAGGGGAAATAACAACTGATGCCACAGAGATACAAGAGATTATCTCTGAACATTACCAGAAACTCTGTGCCCCCAAATTTGACAATGTGAAGGAAATGGATCAATATTTGGAATCACTCCCTCTCCCTAGACAGCCTGTATGACACAGATCTCCTGAACAGACCAATTTCAAGAACTGAGATCAAAGAAACAATAAAAAGACTGGGTGCCTGTGACTCAAGTGGCTAAGTCACAAGCCACATACACCTAAGGTGGCGGGTTTGAATCCAGCCCTGCCTGCCAAAACAGCAGTGATGGCTTCAACCAAAAATACCGGGTGTTGTGGCGGGCGCCTGTGGTCCCAGCTACTTGGGAGGCTGAGGCAGGAGACTTGCTTGAGCCCCAGAGTTGGAGGTTGCTGTGAGCTATGATGCCACAGCACTCAACCCAGGGGGAAAGCTTGAAGCTCTGTCTCAAAAAAAAAAAAAAAAAAAAGAAACAGTAAAAAATCTCCCAACAAAAAAATGTGCTGGTCTGAATGGCTTCACACCAGAATTCTAATTAAACCTTTAAAGAAGAGCTTATTCCCGTACCACAGAAATTATTCCAAAAAATTGAGGAGGAAGGACTCTTCCCCAACAAGTTTTATGAAGCAAATATCACCTTGATACCAAAACCAGGAAAAGATCCAACTAAAAAGGAGAATTTCAGACCAATTTCACTAATGAATATGAAAAAATCCTGGCCAATAGATTACAGCTTATCATCAAAAAAGTCACACATCATGATCAGATATGTTTCATCCCAGGGATGCAAGGCAGGTTTACTATACGCAAGTCCATACACATCATTCACCATATCAACAGAAGCAAAAACAAAGCCCATATGATCCTCTCGATAGATGCAGAAAAAACATTTGATATTTAAATATTAGGAACTGTCTGAAAAGCCAAATATCATTGGCGTAGTAAGTATCCCAGGAGGCCAACCATTCTAGTGCCAGCTAGAAAGGTGGGGGCATCTCAGAAGTTAACAGTACAAGTACACCAAAAAATGAACATATGATGGAAGGGTGTTAAGTTTACCTCTGGGGACTCAGCCTGTGGAGCTCCATGGTGCCCTTTCACATTACCCTCAGGATTACTGTGACTTTTCCTCTCACTTTTTACTTCCCCTCCACCTCTATTCCTGGTCTTAAACCTGGAATAAGGAAAAGCGATGTTTTAGGCAGAGCGTGGTGGCTCACACCTGTAATCCAATACTTTGGGAGGCTGAGGAGGGTGGATTGCCTGAATTCATGGGTTTGACACCAGCCTGAGCAAAAATGAGATCCTATCTCTACTTAAAAAAATAGAAAAATAGAGGCAAGAGGATCACTTGAGCCCAAGAGTGGGAGGGTGCTGTGAGCAATGACGCCATGGCACTCAGGGTGGAAGCTTGAGACTCTGTCTCAAAAAAAAAAAAAAAAAAGGGAAAGTTTTTTTTAATCAAATTAATGTGGTTAACTTTAGTTCACATAAGAAGGGTACTAAATTTCACCAAAGGTAAAGTGGAATTATTGGATTTAGAATACTTTGGAATATCTGCATTTCTCTTGGAATATTTATATTATTCTTAATCATACTTGAATCTTTTTGAGTAGCACAGTGCAGTCCTGTGTATCACATACCTGGGTTGTCTACAATGTTTGCTTCTCTGTAAGGCCTTCTATGATTTATTTGCATCATACGGACTTAAGTTTCTTTATTGGTTATGTATTACATATTATTTATATCTTAGTTTTTAAACATTCATTGAACAGTGGGCAAAATATTAAAACCAAGTAAATATCCAGTAAAATTCTTACCTCTAGAAGCAGATTATAGGATCCAATATCATACCCTTATTTTAGATGGCTAAGACATATTATTTACTTTTAGGTCTTTTCCAGTCCTTTGCTTTTCATTTTTGTTACGGTTTTCCAGTTTATGCCATTGTTTGCCTTATCTTGGAACCAAACAATCTGGGAAAAAGTTCAATTTTTTTTTTTTTGCAGTTTATGGCTGGGGCTGGGTTTGAACCCACGACTTCTAGCATATGGGGCTGGTGCCCTACTCCTTTGAGCCACAGGCACCACCCATCAAATAATTTTATTGTGGGTTGTCCCAAAACTGCAGTTTCCTAGATATGAATAGTATAAAAATAAGCTGAAATCTGATATACTCATTAATACGAAACGATGCGTTTATACAATATGTCTGTGTATATATCTTACATTTATACGTGTAGATAAATTTATATGGTTTTCCAAGTTTTCATTAAATCAATAATACATAATTATAATATAAAAATAATTTTTTTTCTTTTAAAGTGAGTAGATTGTTGATTCCTCCCTCTCCTTGCTAGAGGTCAGTATCATCAGTGCTACCCTGTGAAGTTGTACATTTAAATAATGCAGCAGTTTATTAGACTTTATTACTTAGAATATTATTTCTAGGTCTAGCTATTTGAAAGCCAGCTATGTTTTCATGATAAATATGTATGAGTTGTATTACTGTTATATAGTTGTATGTATTATCATTCCTCATTATCTGTATGTGGAGATTGGTAATCATTTGTAGTATATTGTTCCAATGTAATTTTTGGCATTATATGCCGTTATTTTCTATGCAATAACCCATTCTTTTTATGTCTTGAAACAACTTTAGCCACTAACAATATTTGTTATAACTTTAGGGAATTAATTCTGTTTCTATGTAAAGTATTAACAAACCTCCTTCTTCATGGGAAGATTACACTGGGTTACCTTTCTAGTTCTGCTTCACTGAAAAACTGAAAAGAGTAACAATGACCCTGCTTGGTGAGCTGCCTTGAGACTAAGTATGATGGACCATAAATGCCTACTGGAAGCCAAAGCTTTGGGCTTCCCAAGGGGAACCACTGGATACCATGCTCCTGGGATGTTTCAAGTCTGCACTGCTGTGGTTCCTGCACCATTTGTGTGGTCTTGCTTCATAACACCTGCCCTATCTGCTGCAGGGGCTGGAGATGGTCCCTGGACTCTTCCTGAAGAGACATGCTTAATGCTGTCCTGCTGCCATGCTGTGTACCTGCCCTGCATCCTTCTGAAGAGCTTGTCTGCGTCACATTTTGGCCTACTGTGTCTTGTTAGTTTGATTGTCCTGCTGAACCCCATACCACTGCTGCTGGTTGAGCAGACTAGGCACTGTCATACAGTCATACAGTCACTGTACTGTCATAAATATTTAACACGAAAAATGTAATAATAACAAGTATCTTTCTTTATTTTTCAGAAATTTATTACAGACGAGTGTTTCTTTTTTGAACGACTGGAATCTAATAACTACAATACTTACCGGTCAAGGAAATACTCCAGTTGGTATGTGGCACTGAAACGAACTGGGCAGTATAAACTTGGATCCAAAACAGGACCTGGGCAGAAAGCTATACTTTTTCTTCCAATGTCTGCTAAGAGCTGATTTTAATGGTAGCATCTAATATAATCTTATGTGAAAGAAGTAGTAACTATTTTAGAAATTTGTTAATGAGAGAAAAAGAAAATAAATGTGTATAGCTCAGTTTGGACAACTGGTTAGAC
The DNA here is from genome assembly GCA_963575145.1 of Galago senegalensis. Taxonomy (NCBI): domain Eukaryota; kingdom Metazoa; phylum Chordata; class Mammalia; order Primates; family Galagidae; genus Galago; species Galago senegalensis. The sequence continues at coordinate 19,042 of CAUYTI010147852.1, forward strand.
ACCTTTTTATCCAACAGTAAAATATTTAACCATTGTCTCAGTAAAGAAAAACAACAAAAATTCTTGGAAAATATGTAGACTTTCCTCCTTCTTTTGTATAGCACCTGCTGTTATCCAGTGAAGAATACCTAGAGCTACAGTCTTTCTCATACATTCGCTTTATTTGAAAAGAGGCTTTTAAAATGTGCATATTTACAAATAAATTTTCTTTGTGGAAATCATATACATTAGAAAATTAGAGTCAGGTATTTAATCAATCCCCAAAATTCACTACTACTTACATTAGGGCATACTTTAATCCACATGTACAATTTCACTTAAATTTTTTTTAAACATGTAAATGTGAACTTAATACATTCCTGGTATTGTTTTGTAATTCGCTGGCAGTTCCTTATGGAACAGTTTATAGAGTAGGCCTGTGTGAACCGCTTGAAATTCTTCCATGGTCAGATCAATCTTGTCAAATCCTTCTCTGTATCCATATAGCAACAGTCTAGCAACTCTGCTGGTGACGGGAGTAGTATTTTTGGCCTTGACCAAGTCATTGAGATCCATCCATTCACATCGTGAGCATTCATGTTGGCAAATATTAATGGTGAATGAACATGGCTGTAGGCGGCAGATGATATACATATCTGACTTCCCAAAAGCGCCAGGATTTGCATGCTGTTGCCGAATACTCAGGAGGGACTTGAATTCTGATTTTATACCAGTCTCTTCAAAAACTTCTCGAACTGCTGTGTCTCCTACATAAGAGAGAGGGGTACAAATCAATAAGGATCACATTTTTAGAATCTTTATCATCAAAGGCTGATATGTTAAGATAGCACCATCTCACAGTTCAAAAGCAAAACATTATCCCAAGAATGTATTCAATACAAACTCTCTGCCTTCTGGACATCCTGTAATAGTAAAGTATTTTCTTACCACTGTCTGTTTAAGAGCCTTTTAGGAATAGTGAAAATTTTGAATATTTTTTTAGCTGCTACTTGGAGGCTTATCTACCTGCACATTTTGGGGGTAACTGTCCCTGCTCTATTTACCAAAAGGTAAAAACAGGTTGTGAAAGTTAAAACATATGCTGTAAAGCTGCCATTAATATTCTAAAATACCATTTCTTCATTATTATCCTATTCCTGATCATCTGTCAAAACAGCTGGCTTTCCTTACAAAGGTCTGTTGAGCTGCAGAATGTATTGAACTATGAAATGATTCTAATCTCTTCTGGTGATCTTGGGTGGGACACAGGCCTCCAGGTAGCACAGATTCTTTCATAACCATTTTATTATTATTTTCTTCCAGTTACTTTGTCAGATTCCTACCAGAGTAATTTTTGACATTTCCTTTGTTTCTTGAGATAAAATTCCAAAGAACTTGTATTCATTCTTTCCACATTAAATGCTATAGTTATTTTATTAGAAGTTGAACAGAAACTTATAATATTGTTGTATTATAGAATTTTATAGTACAACACAGAGATTTTTACATTATAAGGTTGATTGTTTTCAATTAAATGCAATTTCTGTGCAGGATTTTTATTGCCATTAAGATTTTTCTGTGGCTGCTTTTTCTAAACATCCAGATGGACCCCGTACAGGGACTTTCCCTAATTTTATGATGCTCTGTCATTGTCTTTTCCAATGCTTTTCTGAGAGCCCTTGAAAAAGCTGCTTGACTTTGCTGGGAAGTCGTAGCGCTATCACTAAGATGTTTTGTACAAATACCCTTTAATGCCTCCATTGTTCTTGTTTGTCAAATAGTAAATGATATTAGCCTTCTCAGTAATCCTACTGGTGAAAAATAGGCAAAGGAGAGGAAGTTGCAAGAATGTGTGTCAATTCTTGGATGCTCTGATTGTAGACTGTTTAGCAAATACTTTGGATAGGCTCTTGTTCCTTCTCTAAGAAACAGCTATGGAAAGATGCAAAGTATTTTGAAATATATGACATTTATCTGCTATTTTTCAATTACATGCTGACTTCCCTTATAATTGAGATTTTCCCAAAGGTTAAATATGGCTAGAAATTATACTTTTAAACTGAACAGATAAAGGAAGAGTCTAGAAAAAAGAAACTTTCCTTAATAAAAACATTTTAATCTGGCATAAATGCATGCTTGTTATTAAATTTATCATTAAAGATTGTGGCCCTAGGCTCAGCGCCTGTGGCTCAATCGGCTAAGGCGCCAGCCACATACACCTAAGGTGGCGGGTTCGAATCCCCAGCCCGGACCCGCCAAACAACAATGATGGCTGCAACCAAAAAATGGCCGGGCGTTGTGGCGGGCGCC
>CAUYTI010147854.1:0-19545 GCA_963575145.1 Galago senegalensis
GACAGAGCCTCAAGCTGTCCCCCTGGGTAGAGTGCCGTGGCATTACAGCTCACAGCAACCTCCAACTCCTGGGCTCAAGCGAGTCTCTTGCCTCCACCTCCCAAGTAGCTGGGACCACAGGCGCCCACCACAACACCCGGCTGTTTTTTTTTTTTTGGTTGCAGCCGTCATTGTTGTTTGGCGGGTCCGGGCTGGGGATTCGAACCCGCCACCTTAGGTGTATGTGGCTGGCGCTTTAGCCGGTTGAGCTATAGGTGCCGAGCCCTCATTTCTTAATAGTTCTGAAATGTACCATTGCATCATGCACATTAGGTGAGTCTCCCCAAATACCCTCCCTCCTCCCATATCCCCCTTATTTTATATTTTTAAAAGAAGATAACATTCATCTGCATATTTTGCATAATGATTATGTCAAGTCTAGGGGCTTTATGTCATGTTATTTTTTTTTTGTGGAGACAGGAGCCTCAAGCTGTCCCCTGGGTAGAGTGCCATGGCATCTCAGCTCACAGCAACCTCCGACTCCTGGGCTCAAGCGAGTCTTCTGCCTTTGCCTCCCAAGTAGCTGGGACCACAGGCGCCCGCCACAACGCCCAGCTATTTTTTGGTTGCAGCCATCATTGTTGTTTGGTGGCCGGGGCTGGATTCGAACCTGCCACCTTGGGTATACATGGCTGGCACCTTAGCCACTTGAGCCACAGGCGCCGAGCCATGTCATGTTATTAAAATCAGTTAAGCAATAAAAAATTTATGGACAGAAAAAGGAAAATGATGTACAGAAAATACAAGTGAGTTACAAAAACAGCTTGGCTGCAGCTCAGCATGTGCTTTATTTGAACACAGTTTGAATAGTTGACTACCTGTGATTGGCTGAGACTCTGCTACTTGTTACAAGATTAGGTTACAGTAATATAACTATATAGATTATAGTCTTCTTCCATATTTAGTTAGGTTACAGTTCACTATGTACAGAGTCATCTTCAGCCAAACTTATAACATGTGATTCAGCTTTAAGTGAAACCCATAAACAGGGTGCATGAACTAGACTATGGGCTCTGGAATCCCAACTCTGCAAATTATTTCACCTCTTTGAACTCTGATTTCCTTCCTTCTCTATAGAACAGAGACAATAAAATTCACCTTACAAGATTATTGTAAGGGTCAAATGAGATGATCTTTTGGGAAAATGTTTTGTTGTCTAGAAACTGAAATTCAAATGTGAGGAGTTAATTAATCCCAATTCCTACATGACTGGTGTGTGATCAGGCTCAGATGGAATAATAGACACATGAGCCTTTTATAAAACTGGTAAGCATTATACATACTGATACTAAGTTGCATCTTACTTTTTTAAAATTTAATTTTATTTATTTATTATTTATTATTTTGAGATAGAGTCTCACTTTGTCACACTTGGTAAAGTCTGTGACATCATAGCTCACAGCAACCTCAAACTCTTGGGTTTGAGCAATCTTCTTGTATCAGTCTCCCAAGTACTGGGACCACAGATGTGTGCCACTATGCCCGGCTATTTTCTGTTGTAGCAGAGAGGGAGTCTCCCTCTTACTCAGGTTGGTCTCCAACTCTTGCGCTCAAGCAATCTACCTGCCTCAACCTAAATGCTAGGATTACAGGCATGAACCACTGTACTCAGCTGCAACTTGTGTTTTTAGAAAATGCAAAATTATTGGTTATTTTATTATTACAAAATCAATACTGTAACGAACTTAGGAAATGTAATGTAAGACATAAGAAAATTAAAATACCCACTAACAACCCAAAATAAGTGACTAAGGTGAAAATCTCAATCAATGGTTTAGTAAGCCAAGTTTGAGGATGTGCCCAGGAAAAGCACAAACCACAGAGCATCTATGGCCTGTATTCTCCAAAGAGTGATTTGGGGACTTCAGCATTTAAGGAGAGAGGGCAAACAGAATGAAGAAGGGGGTGGGGTGGGCAGTGATACAAATCCTTACGTTCTTGTGAGGCCCAGGAAATCTACATTTTATATAAGATCAGGTCAATGTATGAGAGGAAAAGGGAGTAAAGAAAGAAGCAGGTATTTCTGTGTAGGTGGAAGAATGATCGATCTTATCTTGTCTCTGTTCTGCACCTGGGAAGAGAAACTAGTAATTAACATTATTAGTGTGGAATTGAACAGACTTTAGTTTCAGGAGCTAGACTTTGCCCGTAGGCCTGAAGTTATAATTTGCATGTCCTTGTGTTTTGGGGGCCAGCAAAAAATGTCCTTATGGATGATCGGTGGGAGCAGTCTTTGTGGATGCCTGAAGCTTTCTACCTTTCCACTGGGGATCTGGCTAATGCACAATGTTAGGAATAATTATTCATTTGGAAGAGGGGGTTGCATGACTCAGTCTCCAGGCTTGACTTTCTCTTTTGCATAAGGAATTGCAGAGTGGTTGTGAGATTTTTATTTTCCTTTACACTATAATAGCACTCAGAGATATCCACTCTTTATATTTTGACCTAGCTCCAACAATTATTAACTTATAGTCATGTTTTTTTTTAAACTCATTCTTCTTTTCCCCAACTCTTTTTTTTTTTTTTTTTTTTTTTGAGACAGAGCCTCAAGCTGTCCCCCTGGGTAGAGTGCTGTGGCATAGCTCACAGCAACCTCCAACTCCTGGGCTCAAGCGAGTCTCTTGCCTCCACCTCCCAAGTAGCTGGGACCACAGGCACCCGCCACAACGCCAGGCTATTTTTTGGTTGCAGCCGTCATTGTTTGGCGGGTCCGGGCTGGGGATTCGAACCTGCCACCTTGGGTGTACGTGGCTGGCGCCTTAGCCTCTTTTCCCCAACTCTTTAACAAAATTATGTTGAGGCAAATCCCAAACCACATAATTTTATCATAAATATTTTATTATCGGGCAGTGCCCGTGGCTCAAAGGAATAAGGCGCTGGCCCCATATACCATAGGTGGCGGGTTCAAACCTGGCCCAGCCAAAAACCCCCCAAAAAACTGTAATTAAAAAAAAGATTTTAGTATCCATCTCTAAATTTAATGATATTTTTCAATAACTATAGCACCAATATACATATGCTTATTGTTTTGAGATGTACAAAAATCAAGAAACATAAAATCAGCCAGGTGTGGTGGCTCACGCCTGTTATCCTAGCACTTTGGGAGGCCGAAGCAGGTGGATTGCCTGAGCTCAGGAGGTCCAGACCAGCCTGAGCAGCAGTATGACCCCATATCTACCAAAAAAAAAAAAAAAAAAAAGCCTGGTATAGTGGCAAATGCCTGTAGTTCCAGCTACTCAGGAAGCTGAGACAAGAGGATTGCTCAAGCCCAAGAGTTTGAGTTTGCTGTGAGCTATGATGCCATGGCACTCTACTCAGGGTGACAGAGTGAGACTCTGCCTGGAAAAAATAATAATAATAAAGAAACACAAAATCTGCATGAACAGAAAAACAAATGAAGCCCTCCCAGCAACACAAATAAACCGAGCAAGATGGAACTTGCACAGGTGAATCAGAAAGGATACAGTTTACTGTGTTTCTTGGAAGTGAAATAATGGACCACAACAGTCTGTTTCAAAACTTTTGTCACCTAAAAATATCAAAAGATGGTTATTATTAAAATTTCCCTAACCATGTATTTCTTTTTTATAAATTGTTTTTCTTATTTCTTCAAATATTGAATGTTTGTCTTTTTTTTGTTTATCTGCCCAAACTCTTTATATATTAAGGATGTTAACTCAAGTGATATTAATTATTTATTACTGTTATTCTTCCAGGGAAAGCCATGGAGACTTCAGGATCCTTCTCCCAATCGGAAGACAACAGTCGAGTCCACAAAAGAACAGAAGACCTAGAAGGTATGTTTGCCTTCTCTGACCTTCTGGGCAAAGTCGTATGGGAGGCGGAGTCCAACAGTGGATGGGACAGAAGACCCTGTTCAGCTAATGTTGCACTATGGCTCAAATCAAGTTGAAAGAGGGAAGTAGTGATTTTACACACATGCACATACACCTAGATGCTTGGTCCAGTTTGTTTTCCCCACCCTTCCTAGCTCTGGGGACCCTCAGTTGCTCTCTAAACCTCCAGAAGTCTCTGGAAAGTTGGGCTGGCACTAGGGAAGAGTCTCCAGAAGATGGGAAATTTCTGTGTGTCCTCAGAATGAGGGATGGGAAAGTTGAGGCTCGATTAGATTCCGTCTTCTCTGTCAATTACAGAGAATCCGAAATTGGTAATTACTCCACAGGGTCTAGTAGTTTCTGGGCAGGGGAGGGTGCTTAAAATCCCCTTTTGTGAGGTCCCTATTCAGAGGAATTTGTGCCTTGAGACTTCCTGAGCCTCCGGGGACTCTGAGAGCCTTGGTCTCAAAGAAGATAATCCAGTCCCTCCTGTCTCCCCAAAGCCAAATAGAACCCTGGGGTGGAAAGGGTAGAAAACCTTCACCCCCTTGCCTCTGTGTGTCTTGCAGATGGAGAGACAGATTCCCATAAGCAAGATGAGAAGGCCGGAGTCTTAAGCCAAAAACAATACGACAGAGACAAATCTTCCTCTTCTTCCTCCTCGTCCTCTTCATCCTCCTCCTCTTCTTCCTCCTCCACAGGTAGAGCAAAGATTTAAAAATATATATGTGTATGTATGTCACAATACAGAAAAATATTTACATGAAAAAAATCCCCCATATTTCAGGTAACTGAAGTACTTGATGCCTTGAGGCTGTTTTTCCACATTCTGTTCTAGAGCCCATCTGTGCACAGACTTGTACATACACGGTTATAACTGAGCATATAGGCAGTTTTGTCATCCATTTAAAAGTTTTTGCCACCTTATCCTCTTATCCTAAGCATTTTGCCATCTTCTAGTGATATCTTTGCAACTACTCCTAATGCTTACCACCCAGCCCCTCAAGTGGCTGCAGCTCCTGTAAAGTAGCGTTTAGGCCTATCAAGGCACTCTAGTGCCATAGTCAACGTGTGCGTTGTAGGTTCCAGTCTTGTCTTTGCCACTTAACTAGCTTTGTGTCCTTGGGTAAATTTCTAAGTGTCCCCATCTAGAAAATGCAGATGATACAATAGTAATACCTCATAGGATTATTGGGAGATTAAATTTGTCATACAGGTAAAGTCTTAGCACCCAGTAGGCAGAAAACGCTCTTAAAATAACCGTTACTGTGAAGATCTTTCCCCTCCGCGGTTTACCATGCTCCTGAGCTTCCTTGTGCAAAAGCTGTTACTTCTTGAAATGTTTGTACAAATCACGTCCTAAGTATTGATTCCCCACAAGTACTTTAGTGAGTTTAAAGGAATGATATCTCCAATACGATCTTGATTGCAAATCGCCCCATTAGTCCTCAAGAAACAGCAGAGTATTCGCGTACTTTTTTTTTTTCGAGACAGAGTCTCACTCTGTCCCTCTCAGTAGAGTTCTATGCTGTCATAGCTTACAGTAACCTCAGACTCCTGGGCTCAAGCAATCCTCTTGCCCCAGTCTCCTGAGTACCTGGGACCACAGATGCCCTCCACAATGCCCAGATAATTTTTCTATTTTTTAGTAGAGACAGGATCTCACTCTTGGTCAGGGTGATTTTGAACTCCTGAGCTCAAGGGATTCTCCTTGAGTGAGCCACAGCACTGGGTCTGTTCTTGCATTTTAATACTTCTAATTCAAAATGTTAAGGTTGAATTTATAACAGCAGCACCACCAACAAATGCTGAGTGCTCACTGTGTACCAGATACTGTTCCAAGCACTTGACATGTAATAACAATTCTCACCACAACCCACTGAAGAAAGTACTATTATTATTATTCCCATTTTACAGGTAAGGAAACTGAGGCACAGAGAGGATACCTGCTGTAAGGGAGTGCAATAACCAACTTGGGATTCTTTGGAGTTCTTTCAGGAGCTGGGGAGGCTGAGCTCCTATACTAGGATCTGTTTTACTTTGCCATCTTGGGCTTAAGATGGCAAATGGTTCTCTGAGAAGAAAAAAAGAAAAAAATACCCTGATCTTATGTTGTCATGTTGCAAATGATGGGACCAAGGCTCAAGGTTACAAAGTCCCTGTTTATTTCACTATTTGAGAGACAGTGGTAGGTAGGTCCATTGGGTTGTTCATAGCCAGTCTCCACATAATTCTTGAGAGGAAGTGACCTCCCCATGTAAGAAAAAAAAAAACCCACAAGAACACCACCTATAAAATTTTGTTCTAGAAGCAGAGCTCCTAGGTACAGGGGTACTGAGCCCTGTCCCTTTGGTTCTCCTCCCTGGGCTGGAGGGAATGTCTGTCCTGTGGTTCTGGTTGTCCCTCAAGGGTGTTGCCCCCCTACCAATGCTGACCCCAGGTGTGGCCATAGCCCCTTCCCTGGAGTCTCCATAGCCCCATGGGACTGGCCGTAATTAGCGGACTGAATGCTAAGAGAAAGCAACAGGAAAATAAGCTCAGACTCCCAGAAGCACAGAGACAGACTGACATTCAGGACCCTGGGCCCTGGTCCTGCCAGGGCTGACCTGCTACTGGAACTCAGACCCAGGCTCAGGGGGTGACCTGTTACCCGAGAGGCCCCTCCTTCCTCACATGCAGGGCCCAAGTCATCACCTGTGAGAAAGCTGCTTCCCGCATCTCTCCCCACACGTGCCTTTTAGTTTTTAATGTATCCTGCTACATTTCCATGAAGTTGAGTTGTCAATTGTAAAAGATTACACCTAGGCACGTTGTAGAAAATGTAGAACATGGAGGGAAACAGAAAGAAGGAAAACAAAAATCACCCTTTGCCCTGTCACTTGGAGATGGCCGCCAAAACACACTATGTTTTCCCTTATGTAGAAAATTATTTATTCAGTCTCAGCGCCTCTGGCTCAAGTGGCTAAGGCGCCAGCCACATACACCTAAGGTGGCGGGTTTGAATCCAGCCCTGCCCCGTCAAACAACAATGACGGCTGCAACCAAAAAATAGCCGGGTGTTGTGGCAGGCACCTGTGGTCCCAGCTACTTGGGAGGCTGAGGCAGGAGACTCACTTGAGCCCAGGAGTTGGAGGTTGCTGTGAGCTATAATGCCATGGCACTCTACCCAGGGGGACAGCTTGAGGCTCTGTCTCAAAAAAAAAAAAAAGAAATTCCAGGAGGGGAAAGGCAAGACCAGAGTGAGCCAGGGGAGTTAGAAAAGGCTTTCCATAGGAGGTGTGACCTCAGTTTAACATTCCTGATAAGAAAGGCAGATGGGAAAGGCTTTCCAAGTGGGTGGGAGTCACAGCAAACATCTGGAGTCAGCATGATGTAAAGTCCTGGGGAAACAGGTGAGACAGCTTTTGACTTGGCAGGAGGGAAACCATCTCAGGAGCGTGGTGCCTCCTGAGACTTTGTCTAATTTTCCTGAAAGCCTATGGAGTAGGCAACAGAACTATTAAGTGATCTGTCAAGGTCACACAGAAAGCTAGTGGCAGGTCTCCCATCTCTCAATCCCCAAAGCCGAGCTCCTTCCAGCCTTGGATGTAGTCCCAGCTTGTCCCAGGCTGAGCTTCTCCTACAGCTTGTGTTTCTTCCCTGCAGAGAGCAGTGATGAGGGCAAGCACCACAAAGGAACCAGAAAACGGCGCCGGAGCCGGGTGGCTGGACACCCCGACGGCTCCCCCGGTAGGCAACAGGCCTTCCCATTTCTCTGGTGCTGACTGGGCTGACAGTGGAGTTTCTTAGCGGAGTTTCTCAGCGGGACTGGGCGTGTCTGTGTGAAGATGTTCTTCACAGTATTGTTGACGGTACAGGAAAAGTAGGAAAAAGTAAAACAGGGAAAGGACGCTGCCCCCCGACCTGTTTTTAGCTCTGTTCTTCTATCTCTGAAGTGAAAAAGAAAGAGGCCAAGTCACATAATTAATTAGATCCCTTTGTAAAAATTCACACTTCTATGGTTATAAACAAGACGGGAAGGAAAATGTCAATATGTTCATATGGTTATTCCTGGATGGCTGAATGATGAGCGTTTTTTAGTTTCTCCTGTTCAAAGTACCCTACACTACAAGTAATTTACAACAAGCATGTCTTATTTTTACGGCCAAAGGAAATAATTTTTGCAAAAAAAAAAAAAAACCCTACAAATTTTGTGTGGGGAAAATAGTGTGACTTAATGCCTAGTACAGAACCTGGCACACACGAGGTGATTCATAAATGCTGTCTATGAGGCTGGAGCTGAGCTCTGGGTTCTATTTCCGGATGTAAAAATGATTAGGAATGTGGTCTTTGTTGACAGACCTGGTGGATTCGCCACTTACTAGCTATGTGACTTTGGCAGAATAACTTAACTTTTTGAGCCTCAGTTTTCTTATCTGCATAATGGGTGATTAGTTAGGAAATAATACCTTCTTCAGAGGAGTTCTATGAGAAGCAAATGAAATCTTAAATATAAATTACTTAGTACAGTGTTGGCACACAGTAAGTGCTCAATAAATGGTAACTATTATTATTGACCTCGAGCAAGGCCCAGGTCCTCTCAAGTCCTGACATCCTTCTTAGTAAACTAAACAGGGTCACTTCTGGAGGTGCTGGGTCAGACGGCACAGAGGGAAAGCACTCGTAGTCTGTCTTGCCTCTTGAAGACCCTCCACCTTGCCCCTAGCACAAGGACAGTGGTACTTTGTACATGGGTTCGAAAGACCCGTGAGAGATGGCAGTGGCTCTGGGTCACTATGTCTGGGGTGAGCTGACCAATGGGCTTTGTTTCCATCCAGGTGCTGCCCAGGAGGAACCCGACATTTTAAAGGATGAGCTTCAACTCTATGGAGGTAACTGGTTGTCCAGCGGCTTTGGAGAAAACAGAATTAGGCTAAGGATAGGAGGGCTTAGGGCTTTGTTAGGCAGAAACAAGGTCAAGAGGGTGTTTCAGGAGCTGAAACTCCAGGAGTTGTGACAAGCTGAGTGGTTATTACATTGGCCAATGGGGGTGGGGTGTTTTTGACCATGATGAGACTGTTTTGATTGAGAAAACCCTGCATTCTCTTCTGAGCTATGACTTTGACTTGTAGATGACTTTGACAAGTCCTTGACAGGTCACCCAAACTTTCTGGGCTCAGCTTCCCAACCAGCAAAATAGGACGTGATCGGTAACTCATTGCCCAGAATACTGGGCTGCTTGAGTGTGTAAGGAAAAATTAGGGATTTGTCTCCATAATTCCCTTTTATGGAATAATTGTTTCCAAATACCCTGATTACTATTGGGAAGGGGTATAAATAATATGGCACTTTGTAGCACTGAGACAAATGGAAACTTTATAAGCATGAACCAGTTTGCCAAAGAGCCTGACAAATACACCAGATGAGAAAGCCTGTTTAACTTTTTTTAACCCAATATTTCCAAAATATACGTAGTTTCCTAATGCCTGATAATAACCCAAAAAAGACCACAGAAAATGCTTGTGTGTTCACTCAAAAAGAGACTAACGGTTATGTGAGTAATCTTTATAGTTGTTTTTTTGTTTTTTTTTTTTTTAATTGCAGTTTTTGGCTGGTGCTGGGTTTGAACCCGCCACCTCGGGGATATGGGGCCGGTGCCCTACTCCTTTGAGCCACAGGCACCGCCCTCTTTATAGTGTTTTATTTGCTTATCTGATGTTTTTTCCTTTTTAACAAAAGCAAGTATTACTTAGTTTAGAAAAATGCTTAAATTACTCAAGTAGTTTAAGAAAGTTTTCACTGGGTATAAATTAAGAAAAACTTTTATATTTATTTGAATTTTAAAATATTTTTTCTTATAAAAGTAATTCATAGTCACCGTAGAAAATGCAGATGTAGTCACTTACTTGTGAATCACTTTCCCCCACAAGATATCAGATGTGCTCAGTAATTTACATTGTTTGCGTTGAATTTCATGCTGCTTTTGGTATGTTTTCGGCACTCCTGGTATTGGCCACTCTCTGGTCACTTGCAGATGTTGTCCCCTGTTTGCAGATTAGCCTTAAGGACAGCTCAGTGTGCTGAGTATTGTCACGTGCTCAGCATGTCCTGCGGCTGCCCTGAAGGACAAAATATCCAGGAGTAGGGCCTGGTGTGTGGGGAGACACACGGGGCTCTGCTGTCCTTGAGCAGAAGATGACATGCTAGAAGTCACCAGAGAACTAGAACAGGCACCAAGGACCACATGGTGGATGGGTGGGAAGGCCACCCAGGATGGGATTAACAGGGATGCTGCAGCCAGGGCAGCTCTGCAGGGCTCACCTCACTTTCAGCAGCCCAGACAAGGGTCTCAGCAGCTGTCGTGGAGGCCACCACTCCCTGGTACAGCTCATCTTGGCTCCGCCTGTTCGAGGTCTGGGAGTCATGTGGCGAGATGTCGTCACCTGCACGTGGACAGCGTGAGCAGACACATTGCCAACTGATGACCCATGTGTACAGATGCATTTTATCTGGCTTTGAGTGTTTTGTTTGTTTGTTTGTTTTTGTTTTTGTTTTTTGAGACAGAGTCTCAAGCTGTTGCTCTCGGTAGAGTGTCATGGCATCACAGCTCACAGTAACCTTGAACTCTTTGGCTTTTCTTTCTTTTTTTTTTTTTTTGAGACAGAGCCTCAAGCTATCGCCCTGGGTGAAGTGCAGTGGCATCACAGCTCACAGCAATCTCCAACTCATGGGCTCAGCGATTCTCCTGCCTCCACCTCCCAAGTAGCTGGGACTACAGGTGCCCACCACAATGCTGGCTATTTTTTGGTTGCAGCCATTGGTGTTTGGCGGGCTGGATTCGAACCCACCACCTTAGGTGTATGTGGCTGGCGCCTTAGCCACTTGAGCCACAGGTGCTGAACCTTAAGTAAGCCTCAGCCTCCCAAGTAGCTGGGACTACAGGTGCCCACCACAATGCCTGGCTATTTTGCTGTTGTTATTGTTGTTGCAGTTGTCATTGTTGTTTAGCTGGCCTGGGCTATTTTTGAACCCTCCAGCTTGGTGTATGTGGCCGGCGCCTTAACCCTGAGCTACAGGCACCACCCAACCTTGAGTGTTTTTTAAAAATTATGATTGTATACTCTGGGAGGCCGAGGTGGGAGGATTGCTTGTGCTCAGGAGTTCAAGACCAGCCTGAGCAAAAGTGAGACCCTCATCTCTACTAAGAATAGAAAAATTAGCCAGGTGTTGTGTGAGCACCTGTTGTCCCAGCTACTTGGGAGGCTGAGGCAAGAAGATGACTTGAGGCTCGGCACCTGTGGCTCAAGCGGCTAAGGCGCCAGCCACATACACCTAAGGTGGCAGGTTCGAATCCCCAGCCCGGGCCCGCCAAACAACAATGATGACTGCAACCTAAAAATAGCCAGGCATTGTGGCGGGCGCCTGTGGTCCCAGCTACTTGGGAGGCTGAGGCAGGAGACTGGCTTGAGCCCAGGAGTTGGAGGTTGCTGTGAGTGTGATGCCATGGCACTCTACCCAGGGGGATAGCTTGAGGCTCTGTCTCAAAAAAAAAAAAAAAAAAGAAGATGACTTGAGCCCAGGAGTTTGAGGTTGATGTGAGATATGATGCCACAGCACTCTGCCCAGGGCAACAGAGTGAGACTCTGACCCAAAAATAAAAAGTTATGATTGTAAATATCATTCATCAATTCTACGTTTTTTTCACATTTGAACATCTCTGAAGTCAGGATGCACCTTAACAATCACTAGCAACTTACAACCATAACAGACAGAGATTTTCCTTTATAGCAGCACATAAAATAATGTTACCTCTCCCAAACAATGGCATTTCTGATTTTGTGGAATACAGGAGTTGCCAATTTTTTTTTCTAAATCAGGAAGTTTACGTTAAAATCTGGTATCTTGTGGGAACTTGGAAGACCTGTAAGGCTGAGCAATTGTACCTGCAGTAGGTTTCCATGGGTGGTGGATGGTGGCTGCCCCTATAAATGGAGCAGGGACCCTCCAGCCTGCGACAGTCCTCACTTGGCCCACTCCAGATCAAGTGGAGAGTCTCCGAGCAGGGTCTACCTTCCCGGAGGTGTAACTTCTCCCCACCCAAAGGCTCATGGATGTGTGATCACTGATTTTTCTTCTGTGTAGATGCCCCTGGAGATGTGGTGCCCTCTGGGGAAACAGGTGAGTGTCCAGCGGGGGCAGGGAATCTATCAGTGCTAGTGTTGAGCCTGGAGGTCTGGCCATCACCTCTGTCCAGAGGGAGTCAGCTATGGTCGGGGCACCTGGGGCTCCAGGTTGCAGCATGAGGCATGGAGGTTAGACAGGAGTCTAGGTAAGAGGCAAGGGGATTACAACCAGCCACCAATAGATAGAAAGATCCCTTGGGGGCTGGAGAATTCAAGGGGACTTTGTTTTAGGTCACCTCTATCCTCCCCCAGGGTAGAGGCACCCATTAAGGAACCCAAGCTGGCCTGGCATTAACATTGAACTTCTTGTTTCCAGGACTCCGAAGGAGAGGCTCAGACCCAGCAAGTGGTAAATATGCAAGCTCAAATGGGGGGGGCTAGAGGTGGTCTGAATGCCAGGGGGTGGGACAGGACCACAAACAGCCTATGAAGGTGGGTCAGTCCCAGCCAGGATGCCATCACCATCCAGAGTGTCAGGAAATGGAGCTCCAGGGCAGGGGAAATGGAGCAGAAGGCAGACTCTGGCATGTGGAGGGAGGAGGGGTCAATGGGGGTCCCAAGGGCAGCACCCCCATCTTCACAGTTTTATATAACTGGTCCTGCCAGAAGCACCATCTCACCGAGGATGAAGCATCTAGTTAAATTCTTAGAGAGGTAAGGAAGAGAAGGTCCCATCTGTGTCCCACATTGAAGTTGAACACTGTCTCTCTCTCTCTTATTACTAAGGAGAAGTGGAGGCCTCTCAACTCAGAAGACTGAATATAAAGAAAGATGGTAAGGAAATCGGGGTTCCAGGGCTGTACCCTCCTGTCTGGTCCACATGTCTCTGAGTAAAAGGCAGCTAGAGCATGGTAATCCCAGCCCACCTCTGTCCTGCGCCCTGCAGTTTGCAAATTGCAATCCTCAGCTCATTGTCCCAAGGTGGGCAGTGATTCCCATTTTGTCAATATGGAAACTGAGGCTCGAGGATGGAGAGTAAGTAGCCTTACAGCTTCTGAGTGGCACAGCCTGGATTCAAGCCCTAGTCCTCCGTGCTTGCTACTACACATGGAGGCGTGAAGATGATAAACGTCTTCCAGGCCTTGTGGTGGGATGGGGAGCTGTGAAGTTAGATTAAGCTAGATTCTAGGGAAGGAGCCAGGAGAGCTGAAGGGACCTCCCCTACCCTGGGGTTGGGATCTGTGGGGACTTCCAGGAGGAAGGAGAGGGCCAGCTGGGAGGCCGTGGTTTTGATCATGGTCTCCTGTTCTGTGCTATTGCAAAAGCCCCACCCTTAGAGAGCCGGGGACCTGGGCCTCTCACTCTGCCCCTGTCCAGCAGGATGAACCCGGGCCCCCTGTTTAACTTTGGTAGGATATATAAAATGAGGCTTGTTGGACCAGAACGGAAATTCCCAAAGTGCAGGCTGCAGCCAGGTTGCTTCAGGACATGGCATTATACCCCAAAGCCCAAAAGCTTTCCTCTCTCTGTGCTTTTACCCAGGGCATGGTCTCTCTGTGCAGCCCTGGGCCGTACATGGGTCTGGTCCTCTCTCCTTGCCCCTCAGCCACAGAGCACCGGCCTTCCCCTGGGTCCAAGACTTCCACAGGCAGCAGGGGCTGGCAAGAATGTCGCCGTCTTGTTTTGTTTGCCTTGTGTTGCTTTTTATGTTAGGGCATCCTGGTTTTCCACTTAACAGTCATAACATAAAGTTTCATTTTAAAGCAAATATATTTCTGGAAAAAAGGAATCTATTTAAAGAAAGTTGTGAAGCAAATATTAGCACAGATGATCCTTGCAGCTGTAAAGGCGGTAAGTGGGACTAAGTAGAAATGACACGAGTCAAAGGTGGTGTGTGGGTGACTGAAGTCTGAGAAAAACTGAACAAGAAGGATCCCCAAGATCCCTTCCAGCTCCAGCCTTATTCCAAGTCCTTACTCTGGCCTAACCTCTTCAGCATACAAAGTGTCCCCTATTTTAACAGCCCCACCACTCCAGCTACTGGGACCCTCACTACGTGGTGTCTGGGCTTCAGCCCCATCTGCTTACCTTGCCTTGTGCGGATACACATACACACACACAGGAAAAGAATCCAGCACCTCCGACTTCATCAGTGGGGGTCCAGTTAAACCAATTAGGGTAGATTTATACCGCGGAACACCGTGCAGCCTCCAAGAAGAACAAGGTGGATCTATGTGCTCTGAGATGGAAGACGGCCTTGCTCTGTCAATGAGAGGGAAAAAGCAAACTATGGAGCAGCATGGATATGGATCGGTCCCATTTTTGTTTTAAAAGTGTGCATATATATGCCTGGGAAAATGCTGCCCATCACCGCTTGCTTTTATGGAGTGAGATTTGGGAGGGAGAACGAGGCCAGTGAAACTTTAAACTGGGCAACAAAGTCCTGAGTACCTCTGTGTGCCCGCTGCTGCTCTCACTGCTGGAGGTCCCAACAGGAACGAGACCAGCTAAAATCCCTGTCTACGCTGAAGCCACATGGTGGGGGACACAGAGTAAACACAAAAATGAAAATATAATCAGTTGACTGGTAAAAAATGTTATAAAAATAATAAACTAAGATAAAGGGTGGGTTTGAGGGTACAGTTCTAACTTGGCTGGTCAGGAGCAGCGTCTCTGCATAAAGTTCCTTTGAAGCAAAGATTTTCTGAATTTTTTTTTTGAGACAGAGTCTCCCTGTGTTACCCCAGGTAGAGTGCAGTGATGTCATCATAGCTCACAGCATCCTCAAACTCCTGGGCTCAAGCGATACTCTTGCCTCAGCCTCCTGAGTAGCTGGGGCTACAGGCTCCTACCACCATGCCCAGCTGATTTTTCTATTTTTACTTTTTCTACTTTTATAGAGATAGGGGTCTCACTCTTGCTCAAGCTGGTGTCAAACTCATGAGCTCAAGCGACACCTCAACCTCCCGTAGTAGCTAGGGTTATACATAACAATGGGCCTGACATTTTGTAATTTAAAAAAGAGAGAGGCTTGGTACCTGTGGCTCAAGTGGCTAAGGTGCCAGCCACATATACCTAAGGTGGCAGGTTGGAATCCAGCCCGGGGCCACCAAACAACAAAAATGGCTGCAACCAAAAAAGAGCTGGGTGTTGTGGTGGGCACCTGTAGTCCCAGATACTTGGGAGGCTGAGGCAGGAGACTTGCTTGAGCCCAGGGGTTGGAGGTTGCTGTGAGCTGTGATGCCATGGCACTCTACCCAGGGGGATAGCTTGAGGCTCTGTCTCAAAAAAAAAAAAAAAAAAGAGAGGAAGAAGCAGACAGCAATTCCCTACTTCTGCCTTTACAGATGAGTTTTTCCATTTCGTCCTCCTGTGCTTTGCCATCGGGGCCTTGCTGGTGTGTTACCACTATTACTCAGGTGAGGGCTGGGCCTTGGGGAAGAGAGGAAGGAGTGGGCCTGGGGGAGCGGAGGTGAGCGGGCTGTCCAGACCCACAGGGCAATCATCTCCCTCCTGCCCTTACAGACTGGTTCATGTCCCTCGGGGTCGGCCTGCTCACCTTCGCCTCCTTGGAGACAGTTGGCATCTACTTCGGGCTAGGTAAGTCCCTCTCAACACACACACACACACAGTCTCATAGGGGTGGTGGCTGGGATGGCCATACTTGCTTGCTAAGGGCCAGAGAGTCACAACCTGAACAGTTTTTTGGTAATTTCCTTATGCTCATGTTTTCTTCCTGAACACTTTCATGTCAATGTGAGGTCAGTGGCAAAACCCTGTGGAAAAAATGGGCGAGTCCATAAAAATACAACAAAAGCAGTTTAAGGTGGCAAACAAGCCTGGTTTGGTGACATATGCCTGTAGTCCAGCTCGTTAGGAGGCTGAAGAGAGAAGATCATTTGAGCCCAGGAATTTGAGCCCAGCCTGGACTCAAAAAATAAATAAATAGGCTTGGTGCCTGTAGCTCAAGGCGCTAAGGCACCAGCCACATACACCAGAGCTAGCAGGTTCAAATCCAGCCCAGCCCGCCAAACAACAATGACGGCTACAACCAAAAAATAGCCGGCGTTGTGGTGGGTGCCTGTGGTCCCAGCTACTTGGGAGGCTGAGGCAGGAGACTCGCTTGAGCCTAGGAGCTGGAGGTTGCTATGAGCTGTGATGCCACGGCACTCTACCCAGGGCAACAGCTTGAGGGTCTGTCTCAAAAAATAAATAAATAAATAAATAAAGTTACAGTTAAATAGAATTAGCCAAATGCTAACAAATTAGTTAATGGGGTTAGGAACTTCATTTGCCCAAACTGTAACTTCCTGCCACCACTCTTCCTTACTGTTATGGTTGCTGTTTTAGTAGCTGGAACGCTGGCACTATTATCTAAGCTCACCACCACCACCACAGCTTTGCTTTTGTGGGTTAGGCCTTTGTCCGAGGGTAGGGAGCTGGGAGGGTCTGACCTGACCTACACTCCTAACTCCCCTTTCTCTTTGTTTCTGGGCAGTATACCGCATCCACAGTGTCCTGCACGGCTTCATCCCCCTCTTCCAGAAGTTTAGGCTGATGGGTAACTGTTAAATCCGTCCCATTTCCCTCTCTCCCTATCAGGGTCTTCTATTTTGGGAGAGGCTTAGCACGTAGGAAACAGCACAGGGCCCACAGGCAGAGGCCCTGCTTCACGTCCCACTCCTGCCAGTTTCCCAGCTCTGTGATCCTGGGTGATGGGACCCTGGAGCCTCCTTTAGTTTCAGTTTCCTCAACTGGGAAATGAGTGTAACACTTTCTACTGCATATGGTGTCCTGAAAATCCAGTGAGACACAGATGCCCAAGGCTGTCAGCCTGAAACCAGAAAAGCGAGGGGAGTCTGGTTATTCCTCATATCCTCACGGAACTTGGCACTTCTCCAAACGCCATCTTGACTCTGGTTGTACTTGCCTCATAGCACCTGGGGAGGTGGGTTTAGTCACATTACGGTTGATTGATGAGGAAACTGTGGCTTGGAGAGGTACAGTGACGGGCCCAGGGTCACGGCGGGAGTGGGCCAAGCTAACGTGGCCTCTTTTTTGACCACCTTATACTATGTCTACCTTATACTTCACAATGGAGAAGCCGGGCAGCTCTGTGTCTGCCAGGGAGATATATCTTCTTTAATCCACTTAATTAATAAAAGGAGAATTAGCTACTATGACAGTGGTTCACAGACACCAGTGGCTTCCAGGATGACTATCTTACGCCAACTATGAGGGTTTCTGGGCATGTGGGGTGAGGGTGGGGATAAGGCCTGGCTGCCTTGGGAGTCCCATGCCATCCTGTGGGCTTTTGCCTTCCAGGGTTCAGGAAGACTGACTGAGACTGTTGCCAGGTGGCATCTGAGCCACGCCCAAGTCTGACCACCATTGCAACCCCTGAGGACAAGGACAACACAGCGTTCTGGGAGACACCTGGGAGGCCAAGCCAGAGCAATAAAGAGAGCGTTTTCCTTCCATGTGGTCTGAATGTTGGCACCACCCAGGCTGGGGTATCATGCAGGCAGCACTGGTGTGCGATCCTGCTGCTGGGGTGGAAGGCAGCGGGAGGGCATGGGGCCTGAATCAGCAGCAAGGTTCTGAGAGGCGGCTACTCTCAGGAGACGGCAGGAGCACCAGCGGTGCATGCTGGGCCTGCAGTTTCTCTCAAATCCCCAGGCTAACCTGCTGGGTTCTCAGGGAGGGACAAGAGCCATGCAGGGACAGGCAGATGGTCCACTGCTGTGAGGCAGGGAGCCACCAGGCTGGCTGAACCTGAGGCAGGTAAAAATGTTTAAGATGTTGGGGACTGGGTGGCGCCTGTGGCTCAGTGGGTAGGGTGCTGGCCCCATATACCGAGGGTGGTGGGTTCAAACCCGGCCCCAGGCAAATGGCAACAAAAAAAAATAGCTGGTGTTCTGGTGGGCGCCTGTAGTCCCAGCTACTCTGGAGGCTGAGGCAAGAGAATCACCTAAGCCCAGGAGTTGGAGGTTGCTGTGAGCTGTGATGTTATGGCACTCTACCCAGGGGGATAGCTTGAGGCTCTGTCTCAAAAAAAAAAAAAAAAAATCTTGTTCTCCTTTGTGCTTCAAAGGATGTTATGAAGAGAGTGAGGTTTTATAGACTAAGCAGACTAGAGACATCTCCTTGCCGGCTACTTATGGTGAGACAGAGGAAAGTGGACATCAGCCACCGCTAGCTGGGGGGATCCGCACAGAAACATCACTTGAGGGACACACTGAAGCAGTGGGAGACTTTAGGAGCCAACGAGGTGGTCTGGAGTTGAGGAAAACCAATGCAGAAGGCAGGTGCTTGATACAGGCAGAGGCTGGCCAGTTGGCAGGCTCTCCCACAAAGGGCTGGAGGTAGGAAAAGGCCGTCCTGCAGTATTTTGGTTTTGAACTGGGCTACTTGCCAGAGCAGTGAGTAGGCTTGAACAACATCTGGTTGAACAGCTGAGGTTGAACACTTCGACCTATTCCCCACGCTGAACATTGCAATGGACCACTAGCAAAGTAAATACCCAGAAACTAAAGGACAACACCTAGCTTCCATAATGGTGCAAAGGATAAAACTAAACAGCAGACCTTCACAAAATAAGATGAATACAACTGCATCACACTTATCAATTCTCTCAATAAATGTTAATGTCTCAAATTTCCCACTGAAATGGCACAAACAGGCCAATTGGATAAAAAAGCACAAGCCCCCCTATGCTATCTCCAGGAAACACACCTAACCTTGAAAGACAAAACAAGACTCAGGGTGAAGGGTTAGAAGACAATATTTCAGGCAAATGGAAAACAGAAGAAAAGAGGGCTCACAATCTTATTTTCAGATACATGTGGATTTTTAAGCAACTAAAGTTAAGAAAGACAAAGATGGTCATTTTATACTGGTCAAGGGATCAATGCATCGAGAGAATATTTCAATTCTAAATGCACCAACTTAAATGCTCCCAGATTTATGTAACAGAGCTCGATTGGTCTGAGCAACATGATACCCTATAACACCAGAATAGTTGGGGACATTAACACCCCTCTGGTTGAACTGGACAGATAATCTAAACAGAAACTAAATAAAGATATAAGAGACTTAAATGCAACCTGAGAACAAACGGGTTTAATACACATATACAGAAAACAACATCCCAAAGCTAAGGAATATATGTTCATCTTGTCAGCCCAGGGAACATACTCCAAAATAGATCACACCCAGGTCGCAAATCAAACTTCAACAAAATTAAAAGAATTGAAAGCATACCATGTATCATCTTAGATCACAAGGTAATAAGGTGGAACTCAACTCCAACAAAAATGTTCATCTCGGCTCGGCGCCTGTGGCTCAAGCGGCTAAGGCGCCAGCCATGTACACCCAAGGTGGAGGGTTTGAATCCAGCCCAGGCCAGCCGAACAACAATGACGGCTGCAACCAAAAGATAGCCAGGCGTTGTGGTGGGCACCTGTGGTCCCAGCTACTTGGGAGGCGGAGGCAGGAGACTTGCTTGAGCCCAGGAGTTGGAGGTTGCTGTGAGCTGTGATGCCACGGCACTCTACCCAGGGGGACAG
>CAUYTI010147855.1:0-41077 GCA_963575145.1 Galago senegalensis
AGTAGCTGGGACTACAGGCGCCCGCCACAACGCCTGGCCATTTTTTGGTTGCAGCCATCATTGTTGTTTGGCGGGCCCAGGCTGGGGATTCGAACCCGCCACCTTAGGTGTATGTGGCTGGCGCCTTAGCTGCTTGAGCCACAGGCGCCGAGCCATGTGATTTTCTACATATGCAACTTGGGAAGCTTTGACCTATTCTAAAATATTATTTGTAATTTGAATATATAGAGGATTTTATGGTATTATCTCCAAAATGTTTGGGATCAGGTGTTTGGTTAGAAAGACAATCTGCCATAAGAAAATTTATTTTTCAGGCAGTGCCTGTGGCTCAAAAGGGTACGGTACCGGTCCCATATGCCAGAGGTGACAGATTCAAACCCAGCCCTGGCCCACAAAACTGCAAAAAAAAAAAAAAAAAAGAAAATTATTTTTTCATACAACTTTGATTTAACTTATATGTGTATATATTTGTTGCACAAATGTTTCCAAGGAATGTAATCTGTGTTCCTAGTAAGTAAATTAACATCTTTGAGATAACCATTGAGAGTTGAGTGTGAAAAGTAGAAGCTGAGTAGAAACTGAATTTACCATTAACTGATGAATGTTTGCCGATGAACGTTTCTAAAATTAGAGCTTATTGATGCTGAATGTATTGTTAATTGCATAAGAAGCATATGTCTCATGAAAAGTAATTTAATGTTTTAGGCTTGCTTTCCCCTCTAAACACTGTAAGTGAAATTACTACCATGGCAACCTGACAGAACTTTCTCTCTGACAGGGACTTAAACAACAATCCTATCGGTAAAGATAACTGTGGCTTTCTTGTGTCCACATGCACTTTTCATTGTTGGTTAGACGTTCCATCTCTGATGTCTTTATCCCTGATTTTGTTCCTGGGTCTCATTTGACTTTGGGGCATTTACTAGATAGAATGCTAAAGCTGTTCCCTTGAATGGATAGGGTTAGTGGATTATATGTGAAGTCTGAGGCTTTCAGCAAGGAAGTTTTGGGGTGAGTATGGAAGTAGAAATCTCAGTGATAGCCCAGTAGTGCTCCACAGGGACCATAGTGAGCCTGGACGGCTCATTAAAGTTAGATCCCTGGGCGGAATGGTCTCTTCCCAAACATAAAGAGAGGATCACTTTTTTTTTAAAGTTTTGATAAAATTTGCTTTTATTGATGATGTGAATCTCCCATATGAGTGCAGTTCTTCATTTATACCTATATCTTCCATTTGATAAATGCTTATTTTATACCTGAACATAGCCTGGCCATTCACTATCTTTGCCAGTCAGATTTATAGTCGAGAGCTTTCTTCAAGGTGTTCTCTTTGTCTGTGTCTTTCACACACCCACACAGGCACACACTTGCACATGTAAATATTCTCCCTGTGCCCTTGATGCTGCCCATCAACCCATGAATGGATTAATAACCTTTAGCATTAAAGGAGGAGGGACCCCACACAGAGGACGCCTAGCCAGCAAAGGCAGGACAGTTGTGTGCGCTTTGTTCAGGGAGCCAGACTGTTACAGGACAGCTGAGCTGGGGAGTGACAGAGACACTATCGCTTGAGAGAGGCCTATGTGGGCCAGTTAGGGACATTTAAGCCATTTTCAAGGGTTCGTTTAGACCTAAAGACAGTGCAGAATTTTTTAAGTATTTTAAGTAAAGATGATGAAAATTAATTTGAGAAAAATCACTCTCCCACTAATAAGCCAATGTGAGAAATCAAGGCTAGAAACATAAATAAAATTTGAGAAATTATAGAGAAATGGAAATACCTGAACTAGAGCAGTGGGAGTAGCAATGGAGAAAAGCAGGAGAAGTAGGGGTTACTTTGGAACTAAAATAAATAAGATCCTGTCCAAGGAAGAAGGGATGTCTGACTTGACAGGATAGTGGATGTGGTGTCATTAAATAGACGGCCAGGTCTGTGGGGGGCAGGCTTCCAGAGCTTCCAGACTTACGTGGGCCTGTAGTCTGTCCAGGAAGGCCTGTGTGGTGCTGGCAGTGAGATCTGGGTGGCAGGGCCCAGGCCCATGGAGACGCCACATTCCCTGTATTCCACCTCCTTGAACACTTCCTGTTCCCTCCAATTCATTCATCTGTATGGCTGCCATATTGTTTTAATGGCCTACCTGCTAAAGCCTGGCACCTTCTAATCCACTTCCCCTGCTGACTAGAAGGATCTTTGTACACGTAGTTCAAATTTAGAAATTTGTACCGGGACCACCCCTGGCCCAAGGCATCTTTCTGGACCTTGATCTCTTGCTACCCACTTTCCTTTCTCTCTTCTTCACCCTCCCATTGCCATGGTTCATACAAAATGATGGACCACAAGATGTCCCCACACTGTGTCTTTGCTCCCACGCCTGCTTTTGCTAAGTGCCCGTCCTGCCGTCTGGCTATTGGGCAGCCCCCATGGCCAAGGTCATCTTCTCTCTGAGGACTTCTTGAGCATCCACCTGGCTGACTCCATACACTCTCTTATACACACTTACAATCTAATTACTAGAATATTTTATAACTTTAAATGTATTTACCCTCTTCCCTAATTGATTGTGAACTCTTTGTGAACAGGCACCAAGGATCATTTATATTCTAGCCATTGGCACAGCACACCCTGGCTTTTAATAATTTCTTCCTAATTATGTAAGTGAAGACTGAATTTGTTTTAACAGCCTCTTGCCAGTGATCAACTCTTTCATTTTCATCACCTAAGAATCATGACCTTTGTTCCTTAGTTATAATTGTCTGTTTTTGCCACATGAATTCTGTGATAGATGGCCTGGTTTCTCCTGACATATTCGAGTAAACTTTCATAACTGTGTAGTAATGAAGGCAGTGGCTGTGATTGAATCGCCCCACACTTGGATGGGCACAGAACACGAGGAGGAATCGCGAATCTGAGCACCCCACCGTGCGTGGAGTAACATCCAGAGGTTTAGCATAATTTCAGACTCCTGAGTCTTACTCGCTTTGGCTTAATCACTTCTCCTTTTCTGGGGATGCTCCATTCCCCCTCTCTCCCCATCACAGGAGGGGTTCGAGGCCCTCTCTCTATGGAGACTGGTGGAGGGCAGTGCTTGGCTCACTCTCACCATCCCCAGGGTAATAGGACAGTATGGAGCTGAGCATGTTGTGTATTTTGTTTCTATTCTGCATTTCCCCCCCTAGAATGACAATGCTTAGTGCCTTGGAAGAAGGAAGATTAGTATCTCATTGGAAATAAAACCTTTGGACCTAGGGTCTATGTTAATTATTCCCTAGGAACTACTGAGAAACCCAAATGACTTAATTTTCATTTGTCTCAAGACCTTGCTGGAGACCATTATAGGAACCAAGATTCAGCCACAAAGTAGGAAGTAATGGCCAGGAAACCTGAAGCTCTCAAACATGTGACAGCCAGGTGGAACTGGGATAATAGAACAGACTTAAGAAAAAAGCTACAACTAACGGAAAGGACGGTTTTGGGCTAAAGTAATTCTTGTTGATAATATTCCTCTTTCTATTTTATCAGAGGAAATGAATACCTGTTGTGGATTAGGTAATAGACAAAGCAGGTTGCCAAGGGCAGCTTGATCTTTAGGAGACTCCTAGGAGATAATTGTGTTCATCACCATTTTATAGATTCAGGAGCTGGGACTTAGAGAGGTGCAGAATTCTGCTCTGTCAAACAGCCAGGAGACAAGTGGAATTTGACCTCATCTTTGGACTTCAAATCTCAGGTGCTTTCCAGTTCTGCAGGCTCCTGCTCCCAGGCTTGGAGTGTGGTGGGTACAACCGTGCTGTCCTTCTGGACATGGGAAGGGACTGAGCCCGTAGCACAGTGATTACGGCGCCAGCCACATGTACCGAGACTGAAGGGCTTGAAACTGGCCTGGGCCAGCTAAACAACAATGACAACTGCAACAAAAAATAGCTGGGCGTTGTGGCAGATGCCTGTGGTCTCAGCTGCTTGGGAGGCTGAGGCAAGAGAATTACTTAAGCCCAGGAGTTTGAGGTTGCTGTGGGCTATGATGCCATGGCACAGGGCAACATAGTGAGACTGTGTTTCAAAAAAAAAAGAGAGAGTGATTAGAAGAAAAGGAAAAGCCACAGGACCATCCAAGCAGTGTCATATTCAGGTGTGGTCTTCCTGAATCTAGTGTAGTCAGGGGCCATTCCTGAAAGAAAGAGCAGCTGCACTCTTTTCTCTGTTTTATCACAAGCCTTCCATCTACTGTCGCCATTGTGTTTATTACTTTGTAAATCCTTTGACAAGCAAGGCTTTCTCTTTCCGACATGATAGCATATTGCCAAATATTGGTTTGACACCCAAATGACATTATTCTAAGGAATAAACAGCCTGATGAAGATATTATTGCAAAGCTTTCCAGATTTCAGATGTGGTCTTTAGTTTCAGATTAGAGATACAAAAAGTAACATGCAGAGGTATTCCTATGTTCAGAACTTTTTGTCAGCTGTCTGGCCTCTTCTTGGCATTACAGCCAGACAGAAGCGTGTGTGTCTCAGGGCCTTAAAAACTTTAGGTAAACTTTTAATGTGTAATAATAAAAGCCAAATGCATGCAAATGAGATGTTTCTATTATTGCTTACATTAATTTCAAAGGGAAAAAATACACTCAGAAAACAAACCAAAAAAACTCATCTTCTTAGATGCTAAGAAGCATCTAACTAAACTTTATGAAGAAAAAAATTCCTTTAACATACACATTCATTCATTCATTGACTTTTGGGGGATTTTTTGAAACAGGGTTTTGCTGTGTCTCCCAGGCATCATCATAGCTCTCTGTAACTCCGGGGCTGCAACAATCAGGAGAGCCCAGCCTCTCAAGGAGCTACAAGTATGCACCACCATACCTGGCTAATTTTTTTATTTTTGTAGAGACAGGGTCTCATTCTTGTTCAGGCTGGTCTCAAACTCCTGGCCTCAAGCGGTCCTCCCACCTTGGCCTCCTAAAGCGCTAGGGTTACAGTGTGAACTACAGCACTTGGTCTTTTTCAGGAAATATTTTCAAACACTTACTATGTCCCTGACTGGTGCCTTCCACAGTTCCACAGTGGATTTACTGGCAGGGTATGGTTCATAAATACTAGAAATAGGAAAGCAAGCAAATGAAGAGAGCAGCTGTGTGTGTTTTATACGAGGGGAGTTGCTTGTTTCCTTTGGGATTTTGACATGTGATCTAAGTTATAAAAACTTAGCTTGATATCGTTTCTGTAGTTTTCACAACATATTGAGAAGATAAATATTTTACCATTTTATACATTATTTTGCTGTTTAATTATTTCAAAATCATTTAGGACTTGCTTCCTTTCCCAGTAACCTAATTTTAAACAGTGGCGCTGCTTCTTAGAGAGGCATTCGGGTGGGCAGTCAGTAGGGGTCAGAACAAACCTGATTCCTTTGCTCTGTTTGATTTGGTGTGGTGCAGTGTCACAAGTAAAATACCCTTAATAAAAAGAAAAACTGAAAAAAATTAAAATGCTCTTAATTAAGCTGCTACCCAACTAATTTTTGAAGTCTTATCCAACAAAGCCGTTACTCAAACCCAACAGAATTCATAACATCTTGAAGCTTCTAGGACAAAAAATAAAAAATAAATCCTGGAAACTTCTTGTTCTTTACATGTCCTTTACTTTTTCCTAGCTTTCTGGAGATATAATTGGTGTGCAAAAAAAAAAAAAAAAAAAAAAAAATCACACAATTAATGTGTCCAGTTTGGTGCCATATCCTACAGTTCTTGCTGTAGCATTTCTCATAGTTTATGATCAACATTGCAGCTAGGTAGAAAATCTTTGCATAGTGGTGACTGTTAGAAAAGAAAATGGGTTTCCTGAAAGGAATAGAAATGCCTTTAAAAATATCATATGATTAATTTATAGTGCTTTCATGCAGTTGTGAGCTAGGGCATGTGTATGTATCTAAATATACATTATACCAAATTGGAATAAAAATATTTATAATATGTCAAGTAAATGAGACAATGGGTGAAGATGGATATTTCTGCCCAAGAATTGTTTCTCAAAGTCCTTTCATTATAGCCGTTTTTTAATGAAAAATTTAAACTATGTTTATACTATATAAAAACCTTCAAATCATTGGGCAAGAGACATGAACAGAATCTTTTTCCAAGAGAACTGACACATGAAGAAATGTCATCATCTCTAATCATCAGGGAAATGCAAATCAAAATCACCTTGAGATATCACCTAACTCCAGTGAGAGTAACCTGTGTCACAAAGCCCCAAAGTTGCAGATGCTGGCCTGGGTGTGGAGCGAGGGGAACAGTTAACACACTGTTGGTGGCGTCACAAACTAATACAGCTTTTTGGGAAAGAAGTAGGGAGAATCCTTAAAGAGCTAAAAGTAGACCTTCCATTTGATCTGGCAATCCCATTACTAAGTATCTACCTACCCAGAAAAAAAAAAATTTTATCATCCAGACATTTGCCCTCAAATGTTTATAGCAGCTCAATTCACAATCGCCAAGATCCACAACCCCAGTGCCCATCAACCCATGAATGGATTAATAACCTTTGGCATATGTAGACCACAGAATACTATTCAGCCATAAAAAGGTGGACTTGGAGAACATTCTCCTAAGAAAAATATCTCAAGAATGAACAAGCAGGCATCCCAGGTACTCAATACTAAGTTGATACTGGTAGATTAACAACTACAGGCCCACATGAGAGAAAAACACAATTAAATTCAAGAAGAGGGAGAGAGGAAAAGGAAGGGGGCCTGGTGATCTCTCACCTAATGGGCACGATGTAAGAGTCTATGCCACCCCGGGTGAAGGACTTGACTGTAGCTTGGACTCTACCCGACAAATGCAAAGAATGTAACCGAATTGTAGGGACCCTTATAGTAATCTGAAATGAAAAAATAAGCAAAAACCTTAAAATCCATTCTTCCTCTTGATGATATACACATAGGAAACAGTGCTTTTTGAAAATAGACGGAAAAAATATTGATTTAGACCCTAACTAATGACCGGGACAGCAGAGACCTAGTTTTTGAGGCAGAAACCTCAAGAAAATGCTGTGAGATGTCCTGGTATAAGAAAAGCAGCCATCTTTTAATAGCAGCCCTCAGTCTATTTTGAGTACAGTAACGTACCTTACCTGTAATCTTCCTTTCACTGCTCCCAGACATGGGAAGGTAACCTTTGTCTCCTCTTCTTCCAGTCTGTGAGTCTCTCTGTTCTGTTCATGAAGGTCCCTGTCAAGTTCAAAGCAATTTTGGAGAAACTCTTCAGCTTCTCTGTCCTGTAAACAGAGAACATAAACGTAATTATAATAACAAACACCTCTTTGGAGCTTGCTATGAAGGAACAACTGGGCAAACACTTTCATGGTTTCTCCCAGCACCCCTCTGAGGTTGGCACTATTAGTATTTCCATTTTACAGATAAAGAAACTGAGAGGCTAAGTAGCTTGCCCAAGGGTCACACAGCTAAGGAAATGCTGGAGCTGAAGTTTAAGTCCAGAGAGTGTGCGTTCACTGTCCATATTATACCTTGTGCCATTTAGGGGCTCATGGATTCATATGGAGGTTGCGGCTACAACTCAAATGAGTCCCAGCGGTATGTTTTGCTCCACTAGCCCAGGGTTTTTAGGAGGAAGGGTTTGCTCTTGTTGTCTGATTGACTCAGAGCCCCAGACTCCTTTTATTCTGTCTGGCTGCTTCTCGTGTTCTAGTTATCTGCTGGGTTCTTAAAGACCCTTGAGTGGTGACCATTGTTACTCGTGGTGTACATGGCTGTGACACTGCCGAAGTCCTGAACACATAGCCATCACACAGAAGGGGCTCCAAATGATTTCAGTTGACTGTTCCCTTTTGTAGTCCTTAAAGTAGCACTTGATTGCTGCGCGATCTTCCAGAGGTTTCGTGTCTATTTGCTCGGTGCTTGTTACCTTTCCATCCTTGCTGTAAGCTACTAAGGGGCAGGTACTTCATCTTGTATGGGGGGTTTATTCCCTTCATGGGAATAAAGGACTTTAATCCCAATCTCCTGAGACTGAGGAGGATGAAGAGGCATGTTTCTCAGTTTCTGCTGCTGTGAATTTTAAAGCAAAAATAAATAAATAAAGGCTTCAGATCATACTATAAGCATACTGCATTGGGCCAGTGTTCGGGAGCTCTGAGTACAGTCAGCCCTCTGTACTACAGGCCAGACCCCGAGGTGGATCCCTCACTGCCCACCAGCCCACATTGAAAGCGAGATCAGAAACCAAGTAGCCCATGTGCACTAAAGGCGGGGGTGCTGGCGGAGCCAATGCTGTCTTTAAAATAAATTAAGGGACTTTTAACATTTCAAGGGGGAAATTGGCAGTTTCCCAAGCGACATAATTACAGGACAGTGTGTAATGTGTAATTAAACTTAACTATGAAGCAAATGATTGGAATAAAGCCTGGTGGCACATCATTTTTTGTTCCCATAGTGCTGACAGATCCTCCCCTCCCCTTGTCCCTGAAACGGCTTTAGCAGCAATTGCTCCTAATTTTTTCAAAATAAAATTATATGTTGCCATTTAAACACACAGTTTCGTGTAAAGGAACCTTTTTTATTTGAGTGACATTTTCCTTCTAGGTGATGGGGAGCAAAGATTCAGTTTAGAATAACAAGGACCCCAAGGCACAGCCTTGCTGGGACTTTAAAAATGATTCTTTGTCTAATAATTTATTTAAATACTTTGTTCCTGGCTTTTATTTTTATTCTTTCTGTGACCAAGGCCCACAGCTTGGAGGCTTGTTTTTATGTACAGTTTTTTTTTGCATGTTTTAAAAACAGTGGCATTAATTTTGTTGATTGTGAATAACCAAGCTGTTACTGCCAAATAATTGGGACCCCTTGAGAGTGTGAATATATGTGATTAGATTTACTAATTGAGCTGGAAGGAAGAATTTCTGACTTCCAAAGCCAATGATTTGAATGGAATGCTTCAGGCCTTGGGATGAGATCATTGTTAAATGTGGGTTTGGTTTTATCTCAAAAGACCCATCATCCTAGGGAGGAAGGGAGGGCAGATTCTCCATGGGCCCTTGGCAGACAGCTGGATAGAGCTGCACACACTCTCCGCGTTTGCACCACCTGGGCTGCTCACCTGTGTTCTTTTGGTACTGCACTCGGTGTCTGAAATACAAAGCAGATTTAAACTGGTAGTTATACATTGTATATTTCAGTCTCTCTTGGTACCGCCCCAATCAGAGCATTAGGTTCAGAAAGTTTTTATTTAGCTTTATCTAAAGGTTTTTTTGTTGGTGGTCTTTTGTTGTTTTTTAAATCCTAAGCCACAGGGGACTTTGAAACAGCTATGGATTAGATAAGAAAAAAAAAAAAAAAAGAAACCAAGCTGTGTAATGAACACTACACAGTTGACACATTATAAACCCAAGTCTAGTGTGAATTATAAAGTTGAAAACCATAGAAGTCTTCCATGCGGTTGACACCTGTACTAAAGGATCAGCCACAATGTTAGCCAAGGGTAACTACTGAGATTTCTCTCTTGTGACCCAGTTAACATCTTCCTCTCATTTCTCCAGCCTAGTTTTTTAAATTCAGTAAACAGTGTCCATTTTTATGTCTTGCCATGCTGGTTAGATAAAGATCTTCTGAGTATAGAGTACCTACTCCGTGATAAGCCAGCCCTCCTTTCTGCCTTAATGGATTAAACTTCTGCCTTTAAATGTGTGTTTTTTTACCTTAACTGTGTAGAGTTCAGCAAGTGCTATCCTGGGAGTTCGCTACTGTCTCTCCCTTTCCTGCTCTCAGTGCTGTGCATATTGCAGTGCAGAAGTTCAAAGACTTACAGTTCCTTTGTTTTCTGGGAATCCTCTCTTTTATGTTTGTCTAGAGTTAGGAAATGTTATAGGCCTCTTTGCCTTTTTCTCTTTTAATTAATACTCAACATTTTAGAATGGTTTTACATTTATAGAAAAATTGAGCAGAAAATACAGAAGGTTCCCATATATTTCCTCTTTCCCTTGTCCCACACAGTTTTTCCCATTACTAACATCTTGTGTTAGGGTAGTACATTTGTTACAATTTATGAGCCAATATCCTGTAACCTTACTATAATTGCTTTCTAGTTCCAGGGTGGTTTGTGTTGAGTCTTTGGAATTTTCTACATAGACAATCATCTCATCTGTGAACAGTTTTATTTCTTCCTCCCAATATATATATACCTTTTATTTACTTTTCTTGTCTTATTGCACTAGTTAGGACTACTAGTAAGCTATTGAGTAGGAATGGTGAGAGGAAACATCCTAGCCTTGATCCCAATCCTAAGGGCAGAGTCAAGTTTCTTACCATTAAATATAATGTTCATTATAGGTTTTAAGTTGATGATTTTTGCCAAGTTGTGGAATTTCTTCTCTACTTTTAGTTTGCTAAGAGTTTTTATTAAGAGTTAGTATTGGCTTTTGTGAAATGCCTTTTCTTCATCTATTTATATCATTGCATGATTTTTCTTTTGCTCTGTGACAAGCCAGCCTCTTTCTTTCTGCTATTTGATATCTATTTTGGCTATCTATCTTGTATCTATTTATATCATTACATGATTTTTATTCCTTAGCCTGTTAATATAACAATTATATTAACTGGGTTTTGTTTGTTTGTTTGTTTGTTTTTAGACCAAATCTCACTCTGTCCCCCTGGGTAGAATGCTGTGGCATCATTGTAGCTCACAGCAACCTCAAATTCTTCGGCTCAAGTGATCCTATTGCCATAGTCTCCTGAGTAGCTATGACTACAGGTGCCCACCACAACTTTGGCCTGTGCTTCAGTCTCCCAAGTAGCTGGAACTACATTTGCCTGCCATATGCCCAGATAATTTTGCTATTTTTAGTAGAGACAGTGTCTCCCTTTTGCTCAGGCTGGTCTCAAATTCTTGAGCTTAAGCAGTCCACCCACCTTGGCCCCCCAGAGTGCTAGGATTACAAGCATGAGCCACCATGCCTGGCCCACATTAACTGATTTCCCAATGTTGAATGAGCCTTGCAGACCTGGAGGAAATCCCATTTGGTTGTAGTGTATAATCCTTTTTATAGTTTGTTGGATTCTATTTGATAGTATTTTGTGGAGGATTTTTACATTTAAGCTCATGAGAGCTGTTGGTCTGTAGTTTTTTCTTTCTTATAACGTCTTTGCTTGGTTTTGGTCTCATGGTAATTCTGGCTTCATAGAATGAGTTCTATCTTTTATTTCCTGGAACAGATTGTAGAGAGTTGGCATCATTTTTAGGCTTAAATATTTGCTAGAACTCACCAATGAAATTATGTGGACCTGATACTTTCCATTTTGGAAGGTTATTAATTATTGATTCACATCCTTTAATAGGTCTACTCAGATTGTCTGTTTCCCTTTGTGTAAATTCTGGTAGATTGTGCCTTTAGAGGAATTGTTCCATTTCATCCTGTTTACCAAATTTGTGAACATGGAGTTGTTCATAATATTTATCATGTCCATGAAATCTGTAATATGGATTCCTCTTTCATTCTTGCTGCTAAAAATTTATCCTTTTATCTTAGCTTTCCTTATGTACCCAGGCTAGAAATATATCATTTTTATTGATATTTTCCAAGAACCAGCTTTTGATTTTATTAATTTTTCTCGATTGTTTTCTAGTTTTCAATTTCATCAATTTCGGCTCTAATTTTTATTACTTTTTTACTTTAGTTTACTTTCAATTTAATGTATTCCCCTTTTTATAATTTCCTAAGGTAGAAACATAGATTGTTGGTTTTGTCCCTTCCACCCCCAGCTGTTTGAATTCCTTAATTGTTATTTTGCTACAAATATCCTTTTAACAATGGATCTGCCTTACACAAGGGTTACACTTGGCTAAACCTACTCAGGACTTTGCTGTTTAAATGTTTCCTGGCTCTAAATATGGGTTACCTTTAGAGACCCTTCCAGTGACAGAAATCTCTGGCTCAGTAGATTACTAAGTGTTCATTCCATTAAGATTCAGTTACTGCCAAACTTCCATCTGCAAATTCTGTTGATTCTACCTCCAAAATATACCCAGAACCCTACTTCTTTTCCCCACCTTTACCACCATTACAGTAATCCAGTGTGTTAATCTCTCTCTTCTAATAGTGTAATAGCCTCCTAAATGGTACTGTGTTCTTTCTCCCCCTCACCTTGTCTATATTCAATACAGCTGCCAGCATTTTAAGATGCCAGGGCAATCCTCCCCCAAATTGTTCATAGTGTGTTACTCCTGTGTGCGTGTCCATCAGTGGCATCCGTCTAATTCAGAGTGAAAGTGCATTGACATTGTCATGGCCTGTAGGTTCTGCAGCTTCTGCTTCTCTGTCTTTATGTCCTTCTTCCCCTCCCTTCTGCTCCCTCCCTTAACTCCAGCTACAGAGATCTACTTTGTCTTGTTAGCTAGAACTGCCCATCAGAATGCCAGCAGAAATTTAATTTCTTATAGTCTGAAGGTTATAAAGCCAAGATCAAGGCATCAAAATGGATGGTGTCTCCTGAGGGCTCTCCTTGGTTTATAAATGGCTGCCCTCTTGCAGCCTCTTCACATGGTTGTCCTACTGTGCACATCCCTGGTGTCTCTTATAAGGACACCAGTCACATTGGATTAGAATCCCACACTAACAGCCTCAATTTTAAGTTAATTGCCTCCTTGAAAGCCCTGTCTCCAAATACAGTCACTGCTGAGGTCCTGGGTCCTGGGATTTCAACATGTAAATGTTGGGGGAGACACAGTTCCGTCCTTTGCATCCTTGTTGACCAAGCATGCTGGGTGCCTGCAGCCGCCAGCCTTTCACTTGCTGCTCTCTCTCTTGGGCTTCTGCTGCAGAGGTAGCCC
Source organism: Galago senegalensis (assembly GCA_963575145.1). NCBI lineage: Eukaryota > Metazoa > Chordata > Mammalia > Primates > Galagidae > Galago > Galago senegalensis. The sequence continues at coordinate 12,843 of CAUYTI010147855.1, forward strand.
CCATGCTCACTGCCTCACTTCCTTCAGTCGCCAATGACCTTTCCTCACAGCCAAGTAGAAAACAGCAGGTTCATCTATCTATGCTCTCTATCTTGCCTCCATTGTTTTTCTCCACACGTAATTCCTTTCTGATTTGCTTCTGTATATGCCGCCTTGTTTATTTCCTGTTTACCCTCACTAGTCTGCACACCCCATGAGGGCACAGAGTACATACAGTGTCACTGCCCAGAGCCACAGGCATGCAGAAGATGCTCAGTGCTTATTTGGTAAGTGAAGTGTCTGCATTGTGTGAGTGGCAGGATCCTACCAGAGAGTTCTGGTGTTCCACCTTCTGGCATGATTTGCCCCAAGGATAGAAGCTACTCCAACCTCCTGGACTGCAGCTGCCCTTCTGGCCTTTGTCCATCTTGGAATTGAAACTCAATCAGCATCTGTATCAGTTTGCCCCCAAACGGCCTTGCTGGAGATATGCTGATGTTTAGGCTTGGGTGAATCACTCTGACTTTCTCTTTTGTATCAGATTCATGTGACCAGAGCCTAGCCGGTATTAGCAACCTGCCTACCACATCAGAAGGCATTCTGTATGGATATAATAAAATTTAGGTGGTAATGTTCCCAAATGTCGTATTGTATTAGGTAAAAATAGCTTGCCCCAAAGGAACTGTGCTGCTTACCTGGTGTGCCCAGGACTGTTTGACATTGTCAGGTAATTTTATTTTTACATTAACCTCAATTTGATCAACTTTCCCCCTGCAATGGCAAAACTTGAGATTCCAAAATTTAGTATTAATCAAAAATACTAGACAGTTTTTTTTAATATTTTATAAAGCAACCGAAATAATTTTAGTAACAGATGTAATAGTCCTAAGAACTGCCTTATTTTTGGCTGGTTTATCAAATGCTATTCTGCAGTAAGAGTCCTGATACCTGGAAACTTTTAGAATCAAAGACTCTGGTGTTTGCCATCGCACCATGTCTCTTTTGCCCTGCACCCTCACTGTCTGTTAGGGGACCACTTCAGTTATTCATTAAATGAATGATGAAAGAGATGATGTTTCAAATCGCCAACCAGTGCTTTTTTTCTCCCCCAACTCCTTTATGGCCATAAGAGCCAAAAAATGCTAAAATATTTTGAATAATAAACATGTGACATGACCATTTTACATGTGACCTTATTGGATTCTCACTTTTATGGTACCCATTTTGGCATTTCTTGTTCCTACACACAAAGTATGGCATAAACATAAGTTGTGGGCAGAACTGACCCCTCTACCAAAACAAATAAACTTTGGTCTTCTTAGTCCTCTGCTCATAGAGAACTCCTGTGTGGCCTTTTAACATACACATAGCATCCTGGCTTCCTTGAGACTTTACATAAGGCTTGATACCGTGTAGCTCAAACCCTGGCTCAGAGAGGTTAAGTACTTTGTTGAATTTTTACAAGTGATGATAAACTTGGACATTGGACCCAGGAAGTTCTGGTGGTGACTTTTTAATACTTCATATTTAATTCAGTGGTGTGCTACTAAGATAGGGCTTTTTAGTTTTTATTATTTTTCCTTTTTTTTAATTAAATCATAACTTTGTACATTGATGCATTTATGGGGTTCAGGGTACTGTTTCAATATACAATGTGAAATGCTTACATTGAACTACGTAACAAGTAAATTTATTTGAAGTTAATGTGAGGGTACAAACAACCAGGTCACAATATTTGATTTTGTCATGTAGACTCCCTCTTGTGGTTATGTCCCACACACAAAAGATGTGCCAAACACGCCTACCCCATGCCCATTCAGTGAGAGCATGCCAATCCCTTCATCCTCCCCCCAATTTGAATTGACCTAAGTTTTTCCTCCTATGTGGGCATGCATCAGATCATATACTGGCTTCATATTAGTATTAAGTACATTGAATAATTGCTTTTTCGTTCTTGTGATACTTTCCTAAGAAGAATGTGTTTCTGCTCCATCCAGGATATTACAAAAGATGTGAAGTCATCATCTTCTTTTATGGCTGAGTACTATTCCACAGTGTGCACGTACCACAATTTGTTAATCCATTCCTGAGTTGATGAGCATTTAGGTTGTTTCCACATTTTGGCAAATGTAAACTGAGCCATGATAAACAATCTAGTGCAAATGTTCTTATGATGAAATGATTTTTGTTCTTCTGGGTAGATGTCTAATAGTGGAATTGCAGAGTCAAGTGGGAGATCTAATTTGAGATCTTTGAGGATTCTCCATACATCTTTCCAAAGAGGCTGTATTAGTTTTCAATGAATAAAATTAAAAAAAAAAGTGTGGGAAAGATTTTATGAAGAAGACTTCTGTGGGCAATTGCAACAATAACAAAAATAAATAAATAGGACTTAATTCAACTGAAAGCTTCTGTATAGCTAAGGAGACAACAACCAAAGCAAATAGACAACCTTCAGAATGGGAGAAGATATTTGTCTATTATAAATCAAAGACTTGACTACTAGGATCTACAGAGAATTCAAATTAATCAACAATAAAAAAAGCTAACAATCCCATATATCACTGGAAAGACACATGAATGGAACTTTCTCCAAGGAAGACAGAGAAATGGCTAACAAACATGAAAAAATGCTCATCATCCCTAATCATCAGAGAAATGCAAATCAAAGCCACCCTGAAAGAGCACCTAACCTCAGTAAGATCAGCCCACATCAGTCCCAAAGCTGCAGGTGCTGGCCCAGCCACGGAGCGAGGGGACCACTCTTATGCAGTTGGTGGGACTGCAAACTAAAATAGGACTTTTCAAAAAAGTGTGTAGCATTTGCCCGTATACTCCTGATGTGGGTGCCTTTGAATTACAAACGCTTTACAGCCTCAGCGCTGTTTGAGAGTTACCACCCCTGTCGGCCTGCTTTAGCGTGCCCCTCATTCTCTCCTGATATTAGCTTTGCCTTTGTGTAAGTTCTCCCACCCGCTCTTCTTAGCACCATGGTGAACAGTGAGGGACTATGGGAATTGGTGAGGTTAACGTCAGTGTTGTGTGAGTCGTGTGACTAGCTCACAGTGCCAGCAAGTCATAGAGCCAGGTGAGGGTCACTCTTTTTCTCCTGCTGACTCTCGGGGCAGGAGCCTGAGGAGAACACAGAGCTGGACCAAGAGCTCCAAGGAACCTGCTATCAGAAGGGCTGAAGAACTAACAGAAGGTGATTGTGGGCAGGCCGAGAGAGGCCCCCCCCATCATCAATCGACATCTGATTCCAGTGGGATGTGGTGGTTAGTGGGGTGAGGGGCGCAAAGTAACTGATGAGCTTCTCTGAATTCAAAATTCTCTTAATTCTTTGCATTTATAAATAGGTATTTGATTAGGAATTGTTTCCTCAAGAGCCTAGAGTGAAATCCCCTATCCTTACCACTACCCATGGAAAGGGGCTGCTTTGAGAGGAAATTATGCTCTTTCAGGGTTAGGGGTGACCGTGTGAGTCCATGTCTGGGGAGGAGGCCTACAACAGGGTCAGGGGAGCTTGGAGCCCAAGGCGGCTTCTTTCTCTCCTATGGAGAGAAGGCCCCGGCCTCATAGCTTTTCCTTTCCCCCTATGAGTCCAGATGAGCCAGTGAAATGATCCTAGAGGGAGAATGTGAAAGGACACATTTGACGGATGATGGTGCATTGATACATTTTAGGTGGCAGAAGTGTTAAGATCTTCTGACTTAACATTTCTAGAAATGTACTTAAAGGTTGTATTTTTAAGATTAGCATAAAATTCGCTGTGTAAGAATATTTGTCATTAGGCTCCAATAAGGTGCAGATGTGAGGAGCCCTAGAGTCAAGAGTGGTGAGTGAGGGCCCACGGCAGGCAGCTGGGCCTATTCACCAGGGCAGACACAGCACCTGGGATTTGTGTCTTTTTTGGAAGAATTCGCAAGTGAAGACAAAGTGACAAAGTAAACTCTTTTTGGTATATAACGTATGTGAGATAACTGATCTCCCTAATATTTCCAACTTATCATGGAGGCCCACTGGGACCAAGAGCAGCCGGCCTCTCTGTGGTACCCACCCTGTACCTCAGGTGGCAGAAGAGGACTCAGTTCATTCCAGAGGGCAGTTTGGAGGTGGCCAGCATTGCTTCCTGGGAGGACCATGGCACTCCGGGCTTTGGCCTGGCCATGCTTTCTTCCCCTTTCCATTCATATCGTCAGAGGTCTTTGTCAGTTACTGAGAAATGAAATGTCCCATTGCTCTTGTTCTAAAGAAATATTTTTGAGTCTCTTGCTTTCCATTTTCAGTTGTCACCTGAAAGCATCCTAGAGTTAACTGAGAGGCAGGCCAGTCCTTAGTCAGGGAGAACAGGTGGGTGTTGAGGGCATGTTTCCAGCTGGAACAGGAGTGTTGGAATGGGAGCTGTTAGCCAGTATGCAGGAAGAAGAAGGAAATGCTACAGGGGTGTTATCACCTGGGAAACATGGGGGGCTCCTCTCCCTGTGCTCCAGAGTGGGGTGCCATTCTGAAGGCCACTTTGCTGAACACCCCATCTCTGCCCCCCCATCCTGCACCTGGATTCCTGGGTTTGTAGGTGACAGGAGGTAGCTGGTGGGGTATGTGGACATTCCTTTGCTATGGGAATTAGTTCCCTGTCATCTCATACATTTGCCTGCTGCTTCTCACTGCCTTTACAGGAAGCATTTATAGCAAATAACTTGCCAAGCATTTTCCATAAACATACAAGGAAGGACATTTTTCACACATTCCAGCATTCTGTAAATGTTTATTTTCACAATACACAGGGAAGGTGGAGGGCACAGTTTCCCGGAACAGGCCTTTGAAATATGGGCTTTGCCCCACGGAGATTTGCTTCTGAGTTTTTCCTTCCACGTGACCACGTCATCCCTTTAGGGCACACCAGGCCCATGCGGTCCACACAGAGAGTTTCCAAATGAGTTTTCCCGCACAGCTTTGAGTCTGTGTGCAAATACATGCCCCAACTGCAGAGGAGCCTCTGGGTCCTGAAGAGTGGGGTTGGAGGTCCAGGATGCAGCTTCTGATAAAATCCATAGGTGAGATAGAACAGGGAGTATGGTGACAGGGAATTAGAGCATGGTTGTGACTCACCTCACATTCATTTGAATATGTAGAAATTAGGGAAACTCTCATATTAAAAGTCAATGTCCATGTAAGGGTTAGGGATGCTGGCTGAAGCCTCCCTGGACACTGCCAGCCAAACCAGAGGTCAGAGTCACCTCCTGTACTGGCCGTTCACTCGTTCAGTAGCTACTTCATTAATAAGCACCTGCTATATGGGGGACTCAGCTGCAGTGTCAGAGAGTCACAGGGGAGAGAGACAGGGCTTGACCTCATCAGGAAAGGGGAGTGAGGATACTCAGCACTCTTTGCGGCTGTAAGAAAGATAGAGATATAAGGTTGCCGCATTTTAGAGGAAAGAATTACCCAAGATTTGTTTGAAGAAAGTGACAGCTGGGTTGGGTCTGAGAGAAAAGGAAAGCTGTGACAGGTGCTGGAGGGGTGGGGCCGGGATGCAGTTTCCATAGGGGAAACTCATCTGCACCCAGCCCTAAATATGGGAGATGCCATCCTTAACAGGAGGAGTGAAGATTTATGATGTACTGAGGTGAGTTCTGTTTAAAAAGCTAGGTTCAAGTGCATTAATGTACATAGTTAACATTCAATAAAAAAAAAAAAAAAAGCTAGGTTCACGCTTGGTGCCTGTGGCTCAAGTGGCCAAGGCACCAGCTATATACACCTAAGGTGGTGGGTTCAAATCCAGCCCGGGCCTGCCAAACAACAATAACAGCTGCAACAACAACAAAAAATACTGGGCGTTGTGGCAGGTGCCTGTGGTCCCAGCTACTTGGGAGGCTGAGGCAGGAGACTTGCTTGAGCCCAGGAGTTAGTTGGAGGTTGCTGTGAGCTGTGATGTCATGGCACTCTACCCAGGGAGACAGCTTGAGGCTCTGTCTCAAAATAAAATAAAATAAAATAAAAAGCTGGGTTCAATAAAAAAACTTTTCACATATCTCTACCATCAAGTAAAATGACTTATAGCCTAATTTCTTAATTAGGTTTCAATCAATAATTTTTCCATTGTAGCTAATTTCCTATGTGCATAATAAGAAACTTCACATTTTCTGCTTGGAAATATGTTCCCAAGATGGCCAATTTATTATATGCCCAGAAGAGGAGTCTGTGAAATAATTCTCCTTCCTCACCTTTCTGTCTTCTCAAGTCCGTTCTCCCAAACTGGAGTGAATTTTTATACCTATAAGCTAAATGAGAAAATGAGGTGGGAGCTGACTTAGAGTCATTCATTTTGCCATTAGCATTCCTGGAATGTGCTTATTTAGTAAAGCGAGTTATATTCAAATCTGTTTCAGACAATATTTGTGGAGGGCAGCTTTGCTTTAAGGCTGCAATAACCGTTCAGACAGTGGTGACAATTTCTCGGTAAGAAATCAGGGCTTGAGAAATGTCAAGCTTAATTTTTCATCCAACAGTGACTGTCAGACAAAGGCAAACATCTCGGTGTCTTTGCGCTCCACTGAAGGAGATGGGAGGCATTTGTATTCAGTCATGTAATGTCGAATGAGTCAAAATTCTGCCCTGTGATCTTGAGATTTATTGCTAATATTGTCAAAGATGAGGAGGGCTTCTCTGCCTTCATTCAGCATCCATTTCTCAGTAGTAATGAGTCTCTCTTGCATTCCTGTGGTATGGGATGCTAAAAAGATGTCTCAGGGCATCAGTTGAAGGCTGAACTCAAGGCTTGCCCTCTTCTGGATGAAGCCCCCCCCCCCACTGGATCTCACGTGCACTTTCACTGCAGAAAGCGACAATTCCCCGTGAAAACCACGAACAACATGGAGGTGCAAAAAGGAAGCAAAAGTCTACCCATCCGACAAATCTGGCCCCCTTGATTCAAGTAGTTCAGCGACAATAAATGCTTAAAAATGGATCGAGTGAATTGTGGATTGGGTGGGTCCATCACAAGGTGATGTATTTATTGCAGGTGATACCAGATTTTTGATATTGAATTTCTAGGCTCTGGGTCTCGGCAGTTCTTAGAATGAAGCAACGGACTATAGGATAGGTTTTATTCTACAGGTATAAGTGTTACAGCTCTTATAATAAGCCAAACCTTGTAGAGTAGGATTAGCAGTAAGATAGGTTTTATAATACGAGTGTTACAGCTCTTATAAAGGAGCAAACGTCCTTGCAAGTGTGTACAGCTCTTACAAAGGGCGAACCTCCTTGTGAGTGTTTACAGCTCTTACAAACGGGCGAACCCCCTTGTGAGTGTTTATAGCTGTTACAAAGGGGCAAACCCCCTTTGTCTTTACAGCTCTTATAAAGAGGCAAATCTCATAGAGCAGGATACAAGTGTTACAGAGCCAAACCTCTCTGCTCTTCTCCTGAGATCTGCCCAAGTCTGTGCTCAGGGTCTCTGCCTTATATAGGGGCAGTTTTCCAATGAGATTTTGGGTCTTGCAAATAGACTAATCGTGAATAGGTTTTGAAATCGGACCAATCAGGGATGCACTGGAGGAATTGCCAGAAGTCCATGCGAGGAGACAGCACGGCACCAGTGTTTTTCCCCCACACGTGTTCGGTTCTTTTAGCTACTGGAGCCTCTATGTGGGGAGGGAAGCTCTCCCTTTTGCTCCAGACTGCTGGTTTTTGTGCCAGCTGCTGCCAAGGCAGAGCCGGCAGGTCCTCTAGCGCCGCTCTACTGGAGCCTTTGGTGGGGGAGGGAAGCTCCCATCTGCTTGCTCCAACCTGCTGGTTCCTCTGCTGTCTGCCCCGCTCGGCTGAGCTGGCTGGGGCACCACTTTTCCGGTATCACAGGGATATGAGGAAGATTAGTGCTGGATTTCAAAAGATAGTTTTATGAAAGCGGTCCCTTACTTTGCAAAATGTGGATCTTGAACTGGCAGCATTAGCATCATCTGGGAGTTTGTCAGACACGTGGGACTTCAGGCCCCAGCCTATATTTACTGAATCAAAATCTGAATGTTGACGAGAATCTGAGTGATCTGTGAGTACTTTAAAGTTTGACAAAGACTGGGATTGTATGTAAAATAAAATGTGAACTTTCAAAAGCAAAAGCAGTAGAGAAGTTCTGCATCGATAGACAGGACAGGCTTCAGTGGCTTGTGAGGGCCAGCGGAGCTAAATGCTTGCGAGTTTGCACATGGTAATTATTTGACATGTTTTAACTCTTTTGAAATTGAGGTGAAATTCACATACCACAAAATTCACCATTTTTATGTGAACTATTCACTGAGTGTTATATAACCACCGCCTCTGTCTATTTCTAAAACATTATCATCACCCCAAAGGTAAACCCCATAGCTCTTTCTTTCTTTTTGGACAGAGTCCTACTCTATCTCCCTGAGCCCTTAGTAGAGTGCTATGGTGTCATCTTAGCTCATAAGAACCTCAAACTCTTGGTCTCAAGCAATCCTCTTATCTCAGCCTCCTGAGTAGCTGGGACTGTAGGGGTCCAGCACAACACCCACCTAATTTTTCTATTTTTAGCAGAGACAGGGTCTTGCTCTTGCTCAAGCTGGTCTCAAACTCCTAAGCTCAGGCAGTGCACCTGCCTTGGCCTCCCAGAGTGCTGAAATTACAGGCGTGAGTCACTGTGCCCTTCTCTCCTCCTCAGCGCCTGGCAATGATCACTCTGCATTCTCTCTTTTTAACTCTTACTAATGATGTTTTTCTATAGTCACAGTAAAACAGAACCAAACAGACCAGATGTTTTTTTCATCTATTCCCTTTGCTTTGCATGTCTTGAAAAACAGAAGATTTGGAAATGGTGGGAACTAGGCATATAGACACGGAGTGTACCTTTAAATCAGTGGTTCTACAAAGTCTGGTGCCAAAGTAGCAGCAGCCACAATACCCGGGAACTTCTTACAAATGCAGTTTCTTGAGTTCACTTGAAAATAATTGAATCCTAATTGTGCGGGTGGGGTCCAGTAATCTATGTTTTAATAAGCTTGCAGAGGATTCTAATAGAAGCTGAAGTCAGAGAACCGCTGCTTTAAATAGAGACCTGTAATGATGCCTACAGGTGCCCCGCACACCTGTCCCATCCTTGGGCCCAGGAACACAGTACGGGCATAAAGAGGGATGTCTTTTAGATGAGGGAAGCGGCTGGCAATTGCCCCCTGATACCCTCTGGCCTTTGCACAGGCAGCAGGGCCGCTTCCTTGCACCCCTCAGAGCTGTTGTGGCCACTGTGCAGGCACCAACATGAGTCATCCCTGCAGCGATTCGGCCTTTTCCCCTCTTTGTGCTACTCAACTTGATACTCAAAAGGGAGGGCCTTTCAGCAGAGTGTGGCCACAACTGCTCTGTGTGTGTCACACGTCCCGTTTTTGTTGCACTATATCAAAGTGCAGGGAGCATTTCTTTTTGGTTGATTAATGTTCAATTCAAGGTCTATTATGAACCTCCAGGCTTTAATTACTACACCATTACGCAGTCAATTCCTTGCCATTTTATATTTATGGCCTTTATTATGTCTCTGTATGTGCGATGGCCTAATTTTATTCTGGAAGCATTTCACCTCATTAGCTGGGTTTTATACCGTTCCTCTCATTGTCCAGATTGTTATTTATCATGGTTCCCTGTGTGTATTTTCTATTTTTATTTTTTTCACTAATCTGACCCCTTATACATTCTTTTTTTTCTTTTCCTGGGATGCAGTGTTCTTTGGGTCTTGACAACAGCTCTTTAATTTTTGCAAACTGTGCTCTGGGTGTTCTTTTGTTGTTGTTGTCATCCTTGTTTTCAGATTAATATGAGAGTACAAATGATTAGGTTACAATGTTTGCATCAGTTGGGTAGGGTCCCTGTTGTAGTTGTGTCCCACCCTCAGGAGATGTACCCTATACCCTTACGTTGTACACCTTAGGTGGGAGCACACCAAGCACCCCTCCCCCCAACTTGAATTAAATTGAAGTTTCTCTTGCATGGGTACGTATTAGGTTTTTCTACTGCCTTCATATTAGTATTAAATATATTGGATATTTGCTTTTCCATTCTAAGGATACTTTACTAAGAATAATGTGTTTCAGCACCATCCAGGCTAATACAAAGGATGTAAAGTCTCCATCTTTTTTTAATGGCTCAGTAGCATTCCATGGTATACATATACCACAGTTTGTTAATCCATTCCTGGGTTGGTGGCCATTTAGGTTGCTCCCATGTCTTCTATTATAAGTTGAGCTGTGATAAACAATCAGTGTAATTATCTTTATGATAAAATTACTTTTTTTTTTCTTCTGGGTAGATGCCAGGTAATGGGATTGTGGAATCAAATGGAAGGTCTGCTTTGAATTCTTTGAGGATTCCCCATATTTCTTTCCAAAGAAGCTGTATTAGTTTACAATCCCACCAGCAGTGTAAAACTGTCCCCTTCTCTTCACACCCCCGCCAGCATCTGCAGCTTTGGCACTTTCTGGGCCATTCTCACTGGGTTGGGTGATATCTCAGGGTGGGTTTGGTTTGCACGCTCTGGGTGGTCTTTTACCTGGCGGTCAGTTGCACTAGTTAACTTGGTCATTTTTTCTAATGCTTTCACCCACTATCCTCTCCCATTATCTCAGAAAAATTTAGGATTTGGTTTATTGAATTGCTTATTTTCTTGGGTTCTATCTCAGACCTACTCAATCTAATCCAAAGGGAGCCACCGATCAGTGGCTGAGCTGGTTCATCAGTGTTGAAGAAGCCATCCATGATTCTGATGCACACTGAAGTTTGAGAGCCATGTTTCTAAAGAGAAGGTAAAGAAACTTCAGGAAACCCATCTAAGTCAGAAATAATAATATTTACTCCACCTGAGTCTTTACCTTGCCAAAGAGCAAAAATGATCGTCCTCTACAGAAGTTGTGTTTTGCTTTCTGTCGTTTTCAACAGGTTTGTCCTAGAGCTATAAGAGTATTTCACAAGTACAGGAGGTGACACCTTGGACCCGAGTTCATGTATTAGTAATTAGTGCAGTAACAGTAGTATCAGTCATCTCCATCACCGAGTGCTTGCTGTGTTTTGGATGCCAAGGAGATCTTTATCTCTATGTACTTCTTCATTTACTCTGTGACCCTTGCTGGGTAGGTGTTCCTGCCCCCATTTTTTCAAGAGAAAACTGAAGTTAAGAAACATGCACAGGGTCAGCAAGAACAAGATTTTGTCTGTTAAAAATAGCTCCCGGAAGTTTGTTTCTGCATAGAACCACAGTGCTATCCACTCTGCTGTTACCGTGTGAAGGCCTTTCCTGCTCATAGCTTTATTGCCATCACATATTTCCTCCTCTACTCTTTCCCTGAGATTCGGTGACCAGGAATATGTTCTGTGGGGCGAGGCCTCCTCAGTTCCTGGGCCAGGTCTATTTGTTTCCGTGCTTTGTGACCGTGGACCAGTTGCACATCTCTTGGCCTCCATTTGCCCTTCTGTAAAGTGGGCTGGTATAGTATTTCTGTCCTGTGTTAGTGCACGTGTGTGGAATGGGGCAATCATTACAAAGCCCAAGGCTAGGGAGATAATTGTTTTCCTGCTCAGCATCCTTTCTGGGATTTTAGTGATCTTTTTCTGTCCGTGTAAAGTCATCCTATTAGGGCTTTGGCATGCTCGTTTAGTTCCATGGACTTAAAATTCATGATCACAATCATCCTCCTGTGCAGCATCCTGTGCAGCAACCTTTTGAGGCAGCATCTTTCTGATGCTTGTCTTTGAGTTTCTTGGACTTGCTCATCCGCGTCATTGGTACCAAGGGAGAAGGGAGGGGACGCCACTGCTGTGTCTCTTTCAAGTCTCTGTGAGAGGAGGCAAAACCGGGCTTATTTCTTGACCTTGGATAAGTCTTGGGTCATGGTGATGGGACCTAAGGACAAAAGCTTTATTCCAGGGTGTTTCCCAAGTATGTTACTAAGGAAAACTACTTCTTTTTTTTTTTTTTTCTAACTCATCAAGGAATTGGTTTTTTTTTTTATTTTTTTAAATTAAATCATAGCTGTGTACATTAATGCAGTCATGGGGTACAGTGTGCTGGTTCTATATACAATCTGAAATATTTTCATCAAACTGGTTAACATAGCCTTCATGTTATTTTCTTAGTTACTGTGTTAAGACATTTATATTTTACATTTAGAAAGATTCACATGTACCCTTATAGGATAAACCATAGGCGTGGTCCCACCAACCACCCTCCCTCCACCCATAGGAAAACTACTTCTTTGTTGCAGTGTGGGGGACTTCATTGACACAGACAAGGTGTTTGTTTATTCATTGGTTTAGCATGTGAGAACATTGGCATTTCTCTCCAGTGGGTCAGTAGACAGGCCTATGAAGATAAGGGCTCTGAGGATGGGTGTCTTAGGGTGGCTGGAACTGCTGAGTTTGGGGTCTTTATTGCCAGGGACATGCCATGCAGTGACTTGTTTGTTGGGGTCCTTCCTCCTTCTCCATGTGAGTACCACCCTGTGTTCCTATGGGAGAATCCTGCTTGAACCTAAGGACAGGGGGTTTCCTGCTTTGCATTTCTGGTGTAGGTAGATGAGGAGGCTCCTTTGTCTCTTTGCCTCTCATGCTAAAAGGACAAGCAGGCCTGTGTCTCACTTTCATGAGTCCCAAAGGCCCATCATCAGAGAGCCAGTCTCACTGCAGTTGTGATTTTAGCTCAGCCGCAGGTAAAAATATTGTGTAGAAATGTTGGCAGAGGACTAGGAAGAGGGAGGCCATAAAGGGATGAGCAACACTAACTCTCTGGAGTCAGTTTTAGGCACTTTGCTTTTGTTATGTGACTAGATGGTCACCACACTCCCATGAAGTGAGTTTTATATAACATCTCTGTACCTCACGAAGAAATGCAATGCCTTGTGAGAGTCTGTGCTGGTTTTGGGCATCTTTTCCCAGGATCTGAACATCATCAATGCTTCTGGTTGTAGTGTCGTGTCAGAATTAAGGCAATGCTGACAGCCCCTTCTCTTTGGAGAGAACACAGCACCACCTCACACAATCCCTCCGTGTTTCCTCCCAGGAGACCAGTCTACCTCATCTGACCCTAGGTGAGAGTCAAAGCAACATGAACTCAATTCAGAGAGGAGAAGCCCTCAAATCTTGCTCCAGCATTGGCTACAGGAGAAGCAGAATGGAGCACACTCAGCCCCAATGGGGAAAGCTTCAACAGAAACTGGAAGAGAGAATCAGAGACAACCAGCTGAGTGTGAGACAGTGACCTAATGCTAAGGAAGAGGGCACAAGAGCCAGAGAGGGGGTGGAATCTTGAGTCTGCCTGGCATTGTCCTCAGCACTTAATGGCATGCCCAAACCAAATAGGTTCCTACTCTGCCCAATGAGAGAACAACGAGAAACGTGGAGCATTTTGAGGGGAACCTGGAAATTATGGACGTGAAGCCTGGGATACTCCACAGAAGCTTCGGTCATTCACCCTGAGGGAACTGTTACCGATCTTCAGGGGATAAATGAAATGACAGAGAACCTGATAGCTTTGCATAGGAAGGGCTGGGATCCATAGACTCACTTCAGTGAGACAGAGAAAATTGATAACATTTCCCTGAGCCTCATTAGACATGAAATCCATTGCGTTTTATGGTACTATGTATGGATGTGAAGCCAATTTGTAGGCTGTAAAGGGACAAGGAGAGATTTGGTCATTGAAGACCTTAAAAATTGAACCCCAGGACTGACACATGCCAGCTCTGGAACCTAATCAAGTCACCACTACCTTTTGTTTCAACATTTTTTTTTCTTTGAGCCAGAGTCTCTCTTTACCACCCTGGGTAGAGTGCCCTGGTGTCACAGCTCACAGCAACCTCAGACTCTTGGGCTCGAATAATCCTCTTGCCTTAGCCTCTCAAGTAGCTGGGACCACAGATGCCTACCTCAGTGCCCACCTGGTTTTTCTATTGTTGGTAGAGACAGGGTCTCACTCTTGCTTAGGCTGGTCTCAAACTCCTGAGCTCAAGCAATCCACCTGCTTTGGCCTCCCAGAGTGCTAGGATTATAGGCATAAGCCACCTTGCCTGGCCATTGTATCAACCTTCTTAAGAGAATAATAATACCTACTTTAAAAATCTTATAGACTTATTGAGAATCAGTTGAGAGAGAATCTATAAATGTACCCTGTAAACTATAAAGTATTTTATAAAGTATGCTTTCTATTGCACAGATATCTGGCGTTTTGGTTTTTATAAAACATGGCAAAGAGTTACTACTTCTTTTGGCTTATGTCATTCTAAGATAAGTGCTAATAGCAGGCTTTAGAACTCCATTGTGGTTTTATAGTACACTTGCTCTTAAAACTGAGGAGTGAGGAGAAAATAAAGATGAAAGAATATGCCTTTATTTCCAAATGGAGCTATTCAAAATGTCTTGGGTAGACATGGTTAATTTCAGAATATCAAAATTGAATGGAGAAATATTGGTGGTTAATAAAAAAAGCTACTCTCTAATTTAAGAATCACCTCTCACTATAGTAATATCTAATTAGCGATATTCGTAATCATAGTCTTGTCTAAAATATTTCTGTCAGAATGTTGATTTTAAAACTTATCCTGGTAGCTTTCAATATTCCTATCTGCCTTGACAACAGAAATCAGCCAGGAAGGAGGGTTTATTTTTCTTTAGGTAGGTAAATATGATAAGATAGATGGTGCATTAAAAAATAAAGAGAAGGGCTTTTCCAAGCTGATTTCCATATTGATTACTTAAATTACTACTTAATTTAGTGCCTGCTAATAAACTGTGCCTGGAAAATGTTTCTCAAACATTTATTGGCTGCAGTAATTCTACCTACAGTGTATGCACCTCACATCCTCATTGAATATTGATGCAGTCATGAAATGTTAATAGAATGTTAATGTGAAATACAAGGAAATGTGCTCCTGGGGAGCTGGTCGCCTCTGAAAACTACCTGTCTCCTGTCTTTTCTTTATGTCCTGTCTTCTCCTCGCAGTGTGTGTGTGTGTGTGTTTCCCCCAGTTTCTTTCCTCCTCGTCAGGAGATTCATATTTGCTCTCTGATCTGGCTGTCTCAGATACAAATTTTTTAAAAGAGAAATAAGATTCGCTGATTGACAGGAATTTACTTGTTCTCCTGCTCTCTGGAACGGAATGTATGATTAGAACCAAAAAGGGTTCCCTTAAAAAGAAGAGAGTGACTCAGGTTTAGAGTTGAAAGCGACCTTTGTGCTCTGGCAGACTGAGCTGGGTGTGTTTTGCAGAGTTCAGCGCACTGCCCAGCTCGCCTGGGGTGGGGGGGCTCTGACCTCCATCCCTCTGCCTGGAAGATTTTTTCTCACAGACATTGACATAGCAAGTTCTTTCTCATGCCTTGATACTCAATAGTCTGATAACCTTTGAGCACCTGTTTATCGAAAGTCACTTCTCAAGCCTTCTGTGTTGTTTTCGTCACCCAACAACTTATTTATTTTCATAGCACTTGTTTTTCTGTGTCTCTTTCAATCAGCATGAATGTTCAGGGAGGTCAGGGCCATTGTCTGTCTTGTTCTCCACTTTATAAGGCCAGCCATCTTCTTAACCAATGACAGGGACTCAATTAATATTGTTGATGAAGTGGATAAAATACCCATCCCTGCCCCTGAGGGATCCTCAGTGTGGGGGGAAACAGCGTGGTTAAGTCAGTGCACAGCACCATTGTGGATGCTTCTGGGAGATGAGCAAAGTGGAGCAGCTGTCTGGGTGAGACCAGACACCTCTTCCTGGGGACGAGTTTCAGAGGCAGCCTTTGATCGTGGGTAAACTGGCTGTTTTGTGAGATTAAATAGTCTCCTCATATGGAATTGAAGATAGGTACTTTAGAGTTTTATTATTTTGTTTAATCCATGCATAGAATGGTTCCCTTAGTTATAAGTGATAGGAATCTCTCAAACTAGCTTAAGAAAAGAGGTCAATTTATTAGACGGGCAAACACATTTTCAGAGGAAGAATTGAACAGACCAACCACGAAAACAGGGAAGTAGTTGTGCTACAGAAACAGGCTCAACCAGTGACTAAAATGCTTCTAGGGCCACCATTGTCTCTCATTTCTGTTTTTCTTTGCGTTTTGGCTTCTTTATCTTTTTTTGCAGGCTAACACCCAGGTAGCTCCTGAGGGCACACCCCAGGGGCACCTTCAGAGCAGTGGGCCAGTTTTTCCCATTTAGTATGAGGAGTCTCAGGGAAGGGCTCTGATTGGTCCAGTTTGTGTCACATGTTTTCCAGGTGTGATTTAGTCAACTGATGTCAGAGGGTGAGATCTTGTAAGATCACGGAAACTTCTTGGAAAATACTCAATTGAAATTTAAGAGTTGAAGTTACAAAAACAGTTGCTATTCCCAAGAAAAGAAGATAGGATAGGGTAGGATAGCAAGAGAGTAGTTTGATCTCTTAAGTCAAAAGTCTTTATTGTACCATTGCAAAGAACTCTTTATAGGCACTTTTGTGTGAATGGAAACCAACAAGCAAAATAACCTCTTACAGGGTGAGAGGGTTATTAGAAACTTAGAAAAAATGAGAACTGTAGGTCTTGTGTACTTGGGGTACCATTTTATCCTGATACTGGGAAGCTTAGTTTGGGAATGTGGAGCAGACCTTTTTGTTGGAATGGAGTTTTCAGCAACTGAATTTTGTTTCTGATCTGTTCTCTTTTTCATTGCAGATTGTGCTTGAGAACAGTAGCCGAGAAGACAAGCACGAATGTCCCTTTGGCCGCAGTAGTATAGAGCTGACCAAGATGCTCTGTGAGATCTTGAAAGTGGGCGAGCTGCGTAAGTACACTGGTTTTTCACGTGAGTGTGAAGCTTGCAGAGACCCAGCTTCCAGGGCTGTGCCCCCATCTGTACAAAAATGTCCAGGGTGCCGGACACTTTTTGTGGTCATCTCTGTGGATTGATTATTCTTTGGCTCCAATGATAAAATACCCATCCCTGCCCCTGCGGGATCCACAGTGTAGGGTAAACAGTGTGGTTAAGTCAGTACACAGCACCATTGTGGATGCTGCTGGGAGATGAGCAAAGTGGTACAGCTGCCTGGGAGAGACCAGACACCTCTTATATGTATTTTTGCTTGTCAGTTCTAGCAATAAACATTATCAAAAGCTATGGGAAGAGAGAAACTTGCAGGTATCTGTGGCTGTGTTGCAAGTATTATGAAAATGCATACATAATACTAAAACTGTCTTGCCTCTATTTGGAAAAAAAGAACTAAGGATTTCTTTTTTAAAATTCCATTTTATGACCTACCAGTAGATCATTTTATTTCTTTCAAAATGATTTTTCTTTATCAAGTAAAATTGAGTACCTTAATGAAACTCTCTTGCTCCGTGTGTTGCCGTTGTTTGGAACACTTTCTCGGAGAAAGAAGAAATTATTAAAGAAAATGAGTCACTGAAAATGAGAAATGTGGTTAGTGATACGCTTATTGCTCTTTTTCCTCCTTATATCACACAATTTATGAGAGGACATCTGGAAAAAGGGAGGATGGTAATTTTCTTGCATTTTGCTCACTGGCATAACTTGGCTCTAACCGGTGAAGGTGGATGTGGTTTAATCTGTCCCCAGTGTCATTGTCAATGTTAAGTCTCCTTAAAATGGCTGACTCCTACTCCCTCCAACATCTGGAGAGCCGATACACACGTAAATCTTTTCACGTAGGTTTAATAATATGAGCACCAGAGAAGATTGTTAATGCCAGAAAAACGTTGGGGTGTTTGGTTTATTGTGAAAGCATAAATATTCAGCTACCTGCCTGAGAGCTTAAAATAATGGTCTGAGATGATAAATGGGATGGAATCCTGTGATTAAATTGGAAAGGGGGTAATGTTTTATTTACATTGTAGAACTTACTAGAGGAACTGTAGAGATAAGCTGGAAAATGTAATACTTACAAAGAACAAAAAAACCCAAAACCTAAGAACAGGAGACTTTATCATCTTCTAGTGCGGGCAGGTAGGAGAAAGCTGCCGACGTTGACGTGGAATTGCCATAAAAGTACGTCGCTTACGAGCCCCAATCTTGGTGTTTCCATGCGGAATGATGGCAGCCTACCCTGAGAAATGTCTGCGTTAATCTTCTCTGGGTTACGGCTCATCAAATATTAAGATTTCAGCTTATGTGCGTTCTTGACTAGAGTTATCTTTCCTCCCCCTTAATTAGGCTAACTTGTTGAAATTTCAATCTGCAGCCATCACTTATTGTTTATTCAGCTTAAGGACATAAATCCTAAATGAAACAAATCCTCCTGAGCTCCTCCGGCTGATAACCGTGACCATTTTGTGTTTATCTCAATTTCATGGGGAAAATTATTAAAAGTCACTGGCTGAAACAAATGTCATGACCATCTAGGAGTTTTTAGGACCTGAAAAGTAGCCATGTTCCACTAGGCTGCTACTTCTATGTCTGAGTCTTGCCCTTTCCTTGTCCCCTCCACTTTCATCCTCCCCCGGGGACACCCTTTGGCTGTCTGCTGTCTTTTTGATGGCAGCAGAAAAGACCCTCTTCTTGTGCTATGTGTGACGTGTCACGTCAAGGCCTGTGCTCTTCTTCCTTGCCCAGGGGGCATGTGTGTATCGTGCTAAAAGGTAACAGAGAGGTGACACAGTGACATGGCCTAGGAGAAGGAGAGAGTGGGGAAGGAAGGGAGCCCTGGGCATCCTGGGGGAATCACTCACTCTGCACTGTGCTCTTCCATCCTCATGTTCTTCCCAGAGAATATCCTGAAACAGGGTGGTAGTGCTTTAGGTGATGATTTGAGTAGTTGTTTTTGTTTTGTGGCTGCAAGGCAATGAGAACAGTAAGAAGAGCCCCTTAGGAACAGCCTTAGGAATAGATTATCTTTATCCTGAGGAGACCTACTTGGAAGAGACGGCCCAATTCCAGTTGAGTACAGGCAGGATAAATGTGGACCTGGCATGGCCTGGACCCAGTCAGTGCAAGGCCCCATCTGGTGGGGGAGTCTAAGCAGTCTGCCTTCCTCGGGTGAATGTCTGCTCTGTACTGGGAATGGGGTAGCTATAGAACATGGGCTAAAGCCCGACAGGTGTAGTGCGGCCCTTCCAGCCTTTTGAGGACCTGGTAGTCAGTCCAGGGACCAGGACAGAGGCCCCTACCTGTGAGCTGAAATAATAGAGTGGAGATGAAGGCGGCTTCCCGGAGGGACCACAGATGCTCCTGTGCACTGTGGACTGTTCCATCTCTCACCTCCTGGTGGAGAGGAGAGAGGACGGCCAGTGTTCTGGTCAGCCCTGGTTTCTGTAGTGAGACCAGGCTTGGATAGGTGGGGCCAGGGCTTGGTGGGGAAGTTTTCCCAAATGCATTTATTCATTTGTTCAGTAAAAATCCATGGAGTAGTTACATATCAGGGTCTGTGAGGGACACTGGGTACAACCGTGAAGCAGATAAGGCCCCTGTCCGCCCGGGAGGGACTTCAGAGAGCTTCTTACACCTCGGAAACCAGAAGGAAGAGCTGACACTGATACTTTTCCCTATGAGTTACGTCATTGTTATTTTTTAATACTATGCCCATCATCCGTTCTGAAGCATAATGTCCCCAAATTCTTGATAGTTTTAAGTTTAAGTTTCATGTTTGACCTGTTGCTCACCATCATCAGCAAAGCCAATTCAGGAATTTTCTGTCTTAGAGAAAATGTTCACGTTTCTGAGGCCTACATGCCTAAATGACTTGTTTTCTGCTCATAAAATATTAAAGGATTGCCACATTCTGATTGAATGCTAGACATCAAATGATAAAACACCCTGTAGTAAGAAGAAAATTGCTTTTTAATGGATTGTCTTTTGCCCATTCCCATATTAAATAAGTTACTAATATGCAAAACAAATCTGAATGCACCCTCATGTTGAAGGAGATATCTATCTTTCTTCTGAGGAAAATTAGTTTCACACCCGAATCCATCTTCTCTGGGTTTGTATACATCTGTTTTTCTCCATTCTTATGTTCATCATTCTAAGCACTTCTGAGATTTGTGTTCGTAATTGACTTTGAAGACTATGGTTACTTTAGTTCTTTAAGCAAGCAGCTGAGACCAGAATAGTACCCAATTAAAAATCTAACTAGTTGAATAGAAAGGATGTTTATAAAGGTAGAAAGATGTAGTTTCCTAGAAATGGTTTCTATTTTAATTTTGCATCTCTTGAGGAAACCCATTTCTAAAATACCAATTATATTGGTGTCCAAAGCAAATTTATTAGTGTTCAATTAATTACTGATACCAAATATTTATATGCAGTTGTTTTAGTTTGCTTTAAGAAAAAAGACAATTACTATTTTTCTGCTTCCCAATTATTGCCATTGCAAGAAGAAAATGTGAGTGTGGTGTCAAATAACGTCTATTTATATTCTCAGAGTACTTTGTCAAGTTACTGTTGAAGTGTATAACACCCCTAGGTGTTAATCAAGACCAATAGCATCTATATTTATTAAGTAAGGGAAGACTTACACCTATTGTCTAGGGCAGCAGTTCCCAACCTGTGGGTTGTGACTGACCCACAGGAACTATATTAAAGGGTGGCACCATTAGGAAGATTGAGAACCACTGGTCTAGGGGCACTGAGCTCCTGGAGTTGAGGATGCCCAAAGCGGAACAGACTAAAATGAGGCAGGAAAGCAGAGTGATTACATTTGAGCATCTGAGTGGCCCATTTTTGAATCTCAGCTCAGCTACTAATTGGATGCCTTGGGCATGTTTCTTATCAGTTCTGAACTTCCGGTTCCTTATCTATAAAATAAAGATAATGTATGCTATGCACAGTTGGTGAGAGGCTTAAATGAGATAATTGATGGCGTTGTACTTGGAAAGATGGGTAGTTTTTTGCAAAAGATAAAATCTCCCAACTGCTGGTTCAGTAACATGGAGAGGGTGCTTTGGCTCAAGTGACAGCTGTAATAACGTCCCCTGTTGACCAAAAGTATTATTTTTAACCTCCTTTTTCTGTGAGACTCTTTTTTTGTGAATGGAGCATGTGTGTTTTTCTAATTTTCAACTTAAAAATCACAAAGAATACAGTGGACCTGGCTGTGGTCACACATGTCCATAGCCTGGGCTGTGTACTCGGCAGCCCCAGTTAGGACAAGATTGATAAAGAGTGAGGGGCAAGTCTTTAAAAGAAGAGGTATATTTGGGTGTGTGGGTTGGTAGGGTGGCAGGAGGCAGGGGGTGGTGCCCTCACAGAAGAAGAGAGGGTAGTACACACAAATCCATAGATGCTCACTATGAGCATGAGGTCTTTAAGAAGATGCCTGGTTCCTAACTGGGGAGAAAAAAAAATGGTAGCCATTGTTTTGTTATTAAAACACTGTCCCCAAGGAAATATTAGTAATAAATTATTGGTGAACACAAGGAAAACTTGATTTTTGGTACAAATAGGTTAATAATTTATCTTTAGAATATGCAGCACCTTACTCAGTTATATTCCAGTGTTGAGTAGAACTAGGTTGTTTCTTTTTCTCACTCATTCACTTATTCATTTAATAACCATAGGGCTCATTTCCTATGGGTCAGGATCTCACTAATCACTGATGACTTGGAGTTAGAATACAGTCTCCATCCTCAAGCACCTCATATGCCAACTGGAGTGCCCTTCACATAAATCAATGATTATAAGTCATTTTCTCATTGGTAATGTTACATGTGAATCATATTGATGTCTCCAGGAGGCAATATTTGTTTTTTTCTGTTCATGAAGAACCAGAAAGGGCCAGGAAGTATAACCAGGCCGGTGTGGTTGTGTGCAAGTGAGGAGTAGCTAGTGAAAATTTCGGGCAGTGAGAACTGTCGGTAAAAGTCCTGGAGGGTCACAGAATTCTAGTTGCATGTAGCTAAAGCAGAGGGTTTGAGGGCATAGGCAAATTGAGGTCTTGCTGGTGGGGGAAGCAGGGGTCAAATCCTAAGTATTTGGCATGCAGAGTTTTGACTTTCTCTTACAGTTTCCCTTACAGGAAGACAACAGATGGATTTTAATAAGAAGAAATGTTCCAGTCACAGGCATAAAACTCTAGAATCGGGTTATGTTTTCTAGGTGTGATAAGCATTTCTGAGCATGACTGTATAGGGTGGTGCTTCTCAACCTTCCTAATGCCACAACCCTTTAATACAATTCCTGTGGGTCGTGACCCACAGGTTGAGAAGTGCTGGTATAGGGGCTCACCCCAGCCCCAGCGTGATGATGCAACAAGTAGAACCATTTCAGCTGCAACTAATGCAAATCCTAACTCAAAGTGACTAAAGGAAGAGGAACATTGATTACATAAGTCTACAATGAGGAGATCCTAGCACTGGTTAGCTTAACTGTTCAGTGATGGCATCAAGGACCCAAGTTCTCTGTTCTGTTTCTGATAGCAAAACAAATGGCCACCTTCACATGGTCAGAGGAACAGCAGGCATTTTCTTCCCACAGGTCTGTTTTAGGTATGTGGAAATGTTTGCAGAAGCCTTTTAGCAAAATTTCTCTCACATTTCATTGGCTGACACCATGGCCTATACCTGTGCCTAAGCCAGTCATTGATAAGGAATGGGGCCATCTAGAGGTCAGACCAGTCATTGCCCACTACCTAGACTGCAGGAGAAACCAACCTCCCCTGAGCAGATGACCACAAGATGTTAGATAGTTAAAGAAACTGGACTGAGGTGGCTAAGGCACCAGCCACATACACGTAAGGTGGCGGGTTCAAATCCAGCCCGGGCCCGCCAAACAACAATGATGGGTGCAACCAAAAAAAAAAAAAAATATATATATATATATATATATATATAGCCGGGCATTGTGGCGGGCACTTGTGGTCCCAGCTACTTGGGAGGCTGAGGCAGCAGACTCGCTTAAGCCCAGGAGCTGGAGATTGCTATGAGCTGTGATGCTACGGCACTCTACCCAGGGGGACAGCTTGAGGCTCTGTCTCAAAAAAAAAAAAAAAAAATTGGGCTGGGAGCCTAAGGCGGGTGGATTGCTTGAGCTCAGGAGTTCGAGACCAGCCTGAGCAAGAGTGAGACTCCCCCTCTCTAAAAATAGCTGGGTATTGTGGTGGGTGCCTGTAGTCCCAGCTACTTGGGAGGCTGAGGCAAGAGGATCACTTAAGCTCAAAAGTTTGAGATTGCTGTGAGCTATGACATCACTACTGAAGGCAACAAAGTGAAACTATGTCTCAAAAAAAAAAAAGAAAGAAAGAAAGAAAATTGGAGTTCTGTTAACATGGAAGAGATAACCACTTATTGGAACCCTTAATTTTGCCTCTTAACTTTAAAAATTATTTTCTGCATTTTTCTTACTCTTGCAGGGAACTGTAACAAATTGAAGTCAGATTACAGCCCTCTGTCATTTTCTCTTTATTGAGAATTGGGGAAATGCACTAGTGTCTTTTTTTTTTTTAATGTAGCAATATCAAAGGTTGCAGAAAAATGGAAATTGAGGTTTGATTATAATGCATTTCTTCTTTCATCACTCAGATGCTAGAGCCCCACTACATTACTTTCCTTTTAGCAAATGGATATTTCCACTTCCTCAATTACGCTGTCAAGTGAGGGTTATTCTCAGGTGTATTCTGAAGGGCACGATGGACATAGATTTGTGATTGAAGCCTTCCTATTTCTCTGAAACAGTTTCACCATCTTCTCCTAGTTGGCCGTTTGTAATTAGATTAGATTTTGATAACCAATTTTCTTTTTTTTTAAAGTGAATAAAGAAACCTACATTACACTCTGTGAAAATGTTCACCATTTTCTGACTTTGTCTTTCTGTGGCAATATTTAGTATAACACACCGGTGGTGCCGAGTGGAACCCCTTGGGTAATTTATCACCCAGACACCTTTGCTTTAGCAAGTAAAAATAACACAGATGAGCAATCTGAAGGAGTCTTTGGAGTGCAGCAGCAATTAGAACAGACACTTAACTCTGGGACACTGGTGTTTTCGTACATTGAGAAGTGCCATCCATCACTTTCATTCTTAGGCAGAAACATGGTGGTTGAAGAAAGCTCAAGAAAATTAGCTTTTAACAATTAAACCTCTTAAGGACCTTTTTTCTTCTAATACTAGCCTGTATGCTTGTCCCATGGAAAGCCAGAAACTTCAAGATCTTGATTCTGCCTTGAATTTTTATATTCTGTGATATTTTAATGTACCACTTCGACTTTGCATTTAAAGGAAACAGAACAAAGCAAAATAAGTGTTCTAAATATGGCCTGAGAAAGTTACATCCACTTTGGGCCCTAATTAAAATTGCCATCAGAGGGAGTCACTGATTGCAGGTATTCTCCCAAGATAAGAAGGCTTCACCTAAGATTCTGGCATTCAGAAATGGAAGCCCTATGTGATAGGTGAGGACTTTTATCAGACTGTAGCACAATGGTTATCCTTAGTTTTGCTCCTTGGGAATCTTCCCATATGTAACATGGATAAATTATTATCACCTTCATCCTCATCATCATGCTTATCTGATGTCAGGTGAGCACATGTGAGTTAAGTGCTTTGTCAGTTGTAAAATGCTCTATTCATGGAGGAAATAACATTAACCTCCATGTATACAGACTTAAGGGACGCTGAGATGTAACAAGCCAACTATTTCTGTGCATTCAGTGATCTTCTCAAGAATCTGAAGTTCTGTGGTGGTTTGTTCACGTTCCAGAAGGCAATCCTTGTAGAGACTTCTGGAATTGCCATTACTTTTATCACTTATTACTTTTACCAATCACTTTTATCTCCATAGAAGTGATTGCT
Organism: Galago senegalensis; assembly: GCA_963575145.1. NCBI lineage: Eukaryota > Metazoa > Chordata > Mammalia > Primates > Galagidae > Galago > Galago senegalensis. The sequence goes on from CAUYTI010147855.1 coordinate 37,582, forward strand.
GAGAGAAATTGAACTTGGCAGTTTAAAAGGAGATGATATCAAGCCCATTTCAATTTTACAAATGGATAAAAATAATTTATATTTATCCTAGAATGTTTAAGGACTTACTCCTTTTTATATGATTTCTGAACAGATACATAGATGGAGCCAGCCACCATCCATTCCTGTAGTTTAAGTAGGTTGCAGACTGAGAGGAGAGCCAGGTGGATGTGCCCACCCTCACAGTGAACTTGAAAGGTACAGACTCCCCTTGTCTTCCCTTTGGCCTTGTACAAGTACTTTTCCTCCTTGTGCATCAGGTTTGGGTGACTATTCTATTCTGCCTCTCCACCCACTGTGGGGTTCATCACACCCCCTTCAAAACTCCTGTAGCACTTAATCTGTCTCTACTGCTTGTCAATACTTACTCTTTTATAGTACTTTTTTTTTCCCCTTTAATTCCTGGCCCCAGTTTCATGATTTTTTTTTTTTTTTGAGACAGAGTCTCACTATGTCACCCTCAGTAGAGTACCATATCATCACAGCTTACAGCAACCTCAAACTCTTGGGCTTACGTGATACTTTTGCCCCAGCCTCCAGAATAGCTGGGACTACAGGTGCCCACCACAACGCCTGGCTATTTTGTGGGTGCAGTTGTCATTGCTGTTTAGCTCCAGTTTCCTGATTTTAAAGATGATTTTTAAAATGGTGAAAATAAGGGCAAAGTAAAAAAAATAAAATGAAAAAAGTGGATGTTGAGCATTTGCCAAATGTATGTTATAAAACCTTTGTGTTTGCCAGTGTGGGTTCGGAATTTGGTTCACATATTCTTTGTCCCAAGGAAGAAAGAAGAACTCAGAAATAAGAAATGGGTCAGTGCTGCAGCTCACATGAACAAGCTAAACATGAAAACCAAAATGCTAATTTCAGTTATAATCCAACAATGCTAAAATAGTATTTTATAACATTTACTATCTTTTGTTTAAAATGATGGAATAGGACACATTCTGTTTTTTTTTTTTTAAGATGGTGTCTCAAGCAGGTAGAGTGCTGTGGCATCATAGATAAGGGTTTCAATCTAGAAATCCCTGAAGAAGCAAAGGACAAGCAGTTAGAATGAATGTAATTTAGAAGAACGGCTAGATAGCAGATAAATGAAACATGGTAGATTTTCTGTGTTAGCAGTAATAAGTTAATCATAAAATGGAAAAATAAAAGCTTATTTTGGTAGTGGCAATGAAAACATTAACTGCATTAGAGTCCTTAGTTCTAAGGGATTCTAATGGAAAACATCTTGGACTTAGGTGAAGAAAACCATAAGACTTTATTAAATTATACAATAAAAATTTGAAATACATAAAGAAACAAATTGCTTTATTCCTGGCAGGAAAACATTAATATTGTGAAAAAATCGTGGGCAGGCTCATATTTCATCCCAAAGTACCAATGGGAATTAGGGTAGAAACTTCACAGAATGATTCTAGGATTCATTTTAAAGACCAGGTAGGTGAGAATTGGGGAGGTAGAATTAATAAAAGCACAGCAATGGAGAAAGAATGGAAAGAAAGGTTTTGTAAGGCCTCCCCTCCAAGCGAGTTTATTGCAAGGCCTCCCCTCCAAGTGAGGGGAGTGCAGATCCACAGGTCCACACATCCCCTGGGTTCCCCTATTGTTGTGTTAACATTTTGCCACATTAGTTTTATCATTCTCTGTGTTTCTCTCTCTCCACACACTGTACACATCCTATTATGAAGCTAAGAAAAATGTTTCTTACAGCCAAAAAATTGTTTTTAAAAATATAATTTGAAGAAAATTTCAGAATAAAAATACATTAGAACCTCTGTAGTAGACCACTTCCCTCCATAGTTCACCACCTCCTTAAGTTGACTTAATTGCCTTAGACCGGACATGCACCACATGTATGTATCAGAACAGGAGGCCTAGTTCCTTATGTTGACCACCTTTGTATGTTGGTCAGTTTGTTACAATCCCCTGGGTGGTCCACTTACAGAGGTCCTACTCTGTTTAAAATTGGGTCTAGCTCTGGCCGCCTCCTGTCTCTTTGAAAGAGCTAAAGGTGCTAGACCCCTCCCAGAGCCCTGCTGGGGAAGAAGGCGCTCTGTTGCTACTGGATTAGTGGAAACAGTGTCCGCAGCCTGGCTCAGCACCCCTGCTCACCCGTGGGGGTCTGGGAGAGTCTCACCCACGCCTGAGTCCTCCCCAGAGCAGGTCAGAGGTGTCACTCATATGGACCTTTCTCGGATGGAAGTTACAACTACATTCCCTTCTGTGCTCTTCCAACACTACCGGTGGCTTGAGGAACTGAGGATTCAGAACATGTAGCTTCTTATACAAGGAGAAACATCATAAAAGAAAATCATAAAAGTAACAGGATTCTAGTCAGTGAAGGAGGCTGTTTGCACGGATAGCATCATCACGCCTCATCTGTGAAATCAATCTAATATTAAAGTTATTCGACTCACCCCAGAACTGTAAGGTACAAAATCTATCTTTCCATAATCCCAGAGATAGCAATCTCTTTTAAACCCTGGGCTTAGACCCCCAGGCCCTGTTTCCCCAGAGCAGTAATCACCATTTATTGTAGGATCATAATGGACCAGCCCATGGCCTCTAAAATCCACGTAAATTGTAAAAGCAGAGTGTTATTACAGAGGGCAGCATAAAATTGGAAGGAAACTGTGAGCAGAATGCTAGAAGATTCAAATAGGAGGTAAATTAGACTAATATCACAAAAGGAAAGTAATGAAAACAACAGAAATCAGGGCATCAAACTGCATTGCAACAATGATGAAACACTGATCTGTGAGGTGTTTAAAACCAACATATATTAGCATAAGCAAAACAAATAGAAAAACAAAACCAAACCGAAGCCTACCTGACAGCCAACGTCTTTAACACATTTTTATCAGGAACCATGACTTTCCATAGTGTCAGTGGGTTTTTTTGTTTGCTTGTTTGTTTTGTTTTTCCAGGTAATCCCAAGTGGTTGGGGGAACAGCAAAGGACAGAAAGCTCTAGAATGCCTTTTACATCTTTTTTTTTTTGAGACAGAGCCTCAAGCTGTCCCCCTGGGTAGAGTGCTGTGGCATTACAGCTCACACCAACCTCCAACTCCTAGGCTCAAGCAAGTCTCTTGCCTCCACCTCCCAAGTAGCTGGGACCACGGGCGCCCGCCACAACGCCCGGCTATTTTTTGGTTGCAGCCATCATTGTTGTTTGGCGGGTCCGGTCTGGGGATTCGAACCCTCCACCTTAGGTGTACGTGGCTGGCGCCTTAGCCGATTGAGCTATAGGCACCGAGCCCCTTTTACATCTTAAGTCTTTTTTTTTTTAAATTTCTTATAGCATAACTGTGTACATTAATGCAATCATGGGGTACAGTGTGCTGTTTTCATATACATTTTGAAATACTCTCATCAAACTGGTTAACATAACCTTCATGTCATTTTCTTAGCTATTGAGTTAAAACGTTCATATTCTGCTTTTAGAAAGATTC
>CAUYTI010147857.1:0-12314 GCA_963575145.1 Galago senegalensis
GAAAATGACATGAAGGCTGTGTTGACCAGTTTGATGGAAGTATTTCAGAATGCATGTGAAAACCCTCACAATGTACCCCAGAAGAGTATCAATGTACATAGTTAACATTCAATAAAAAAAAAAAAGAGAAGAAAAAAAAAAATAAATAAATGCAAACAATGTAAAAAAAAAAAAATACTATGCCCAACAAAACTATTCTTCATAAATGTACAAGAAATAAAGTTTCCAAGACAAGCAAATGCTGAGGTAATTCATTACCACTAGATCAGCCCTGCAAGAAATACTCAACGGAGTCCCAAACCCAGAAGTGAAAGGACAACATGTACCATCATAAAAACACACAAAAGCATAAAACCCACTGGTGAAGCAATTACACAAAAGGAGGAGAGAAAGGACTCAAGTAGCACCACTGTAGAGATACCCCAAACTACAATGACAAATAAGAGAAAAAGGAACCAAGAATTATAAAATAACCAGAAAACAATTGACAATATGACAAGAACAAAGCCTATAATATCTATCATAACCTTGAACATAAATGGACTAAATTCTCTGCTTAAAGATATAGAACGGTTAACTGGATTTAATATATATATATATATATATATGTATGTATGTATATATATATGTATATATATATATATAATAACACACACACACACATATATATATATATTTTACAAGAAACTCACTTTGCCAATAAAGACACATATAGACTGAAAGTAGAGGGATGGAAAATGACAGTCCATGCAATAGAAACAAAAAACAAGCAAGAGTACCTATATTTATATCATATAAAACAGACTTTAAATGAAAAACAGAAGAGGAAAAAAAGACAAAGAAGGTCATTATATAATGATAAGGAGATGAAGTCAGCAAGAACTCTAAATATTGGTGCACCTAACATTGAAGCCCCTAGATTCACAAAGCAAATACTACCAGATCTAATGAGGAAGATAGGCTGCAATACAATAATAGTGGGAGACTTCAACACCCCACTCTCAGCATTAGACAGATCAGTTAGACAGAAAAGCAACAAAGAAACATTGGATTCAAACTGGACTTTAGGAAAAATGGACATTAACAAATATTTACATAACATTCTACCCAACAACTACAGAATATACATTATTTTCATCAGCACATGAACTATTCTCCAGGATAGTATTGGTACCTGAAGGGGCCAAACTGCTGAGTAAGAAGGTTTCTCTCCACATTTCGGGGTTACACTCTGTTAGAGAAATAAAATAGTGATACTATTATGCCCAAATGGCTCACAGAGCTTTTATGAAACAGCTTTCTGTTCTCTCATAAAACTTACCCAGCATGGATATCTATCCAGCCCTTGAGATGTGGAACCAAGAGCCAAATCTGAATAGCAGATTTCTATACTGCTAGATAGACCCCCAGAGTCACTATTTTCTCTCCAACGACTGAGTTGTTTCTGGGTCTGTCCAAGAGTTGTTTCTGGGTCTGTCCAACTCTTAAGAGGAGTTCCATTTCAAGTCTCTCATTGACTCATGCAAGTAGAGTTCTGGTGGGCCTGCTTTAGTTGCCAGACATTCCCAGGGATGTCTGAACTTTAGCAATGAATACCACTTAGACTGGAGGCAGTATCTCTGATATATTCTTTTTCTTTTCTTCTAAATCTATTAAGATGATAAATAGAGGCTGCAAAGTTCAAGGTATTGTTAAAATGCTTGCAAGATCATTATTCCTTTTTCTGGACTTAACAAAAATAAGAACTCTTTCAAGATGCTGTCCCCTGTGGGAGCTAACTCCCTAAACTGGAAGATAAAGATGATCAAAGGAGAAGAAAATGTATTATCCTTAAACTCTCATCAGGTCTTCTTAAAGTTAAGTCCAGAATTCAATGAGAAAAAAAGCGGATTTCTTATATATTCCTTCCACATTCCTCTGAATTAATTTAGCCCCCATTAATGTTGGATGATTTTAAGTCAGTTCCATTAAAAACAGGAAGAGGGGCTCGGCGCCTGTGGCTCAAGCAGCTAAGGTGCCAGCCACATACACCTAAGGTGGCGGGTTTGAATCCCCAGCCTGGACCCACCAAACAACAATGATGGCTGCAACCAAAAAATGGCCAGGCGTTGTGGCAGGCGCCTGTGGTTCCAGCTACTTGGGAAGCTGAGGCAAGAGACTCGCTTGAGCCCAGGAGTTGGAGGTTGTTGTGAGCGTGATGCCATGGCACTCTACCCAGGGGGACAGCTTGAGGCTCTGTCTCAAAAAAAAAAAAAAAGGAAGAGGGGGATTGACAAGGAAAATATTGTCTTTATGATTTCAGGTGATCTTCTTTATACCTTTTAGTTAAAAAGATGTTTCTTTCAGACTCCAAATCTTTTTTTTTTTTAGACAGAGTCTCACTTTATCACCCTCGGTAGAGTGCCAAGATGTCACAGCTCACAGCAACCTCCAACTCCTGGGCTTAGGCAATTCTCTTGCCTCAGCCTCCAGAGTAGCTGGGACTACAGGCACCTGACACAATCCCCGACTATTTTGTTGTGGTTGTTGCAGTTTGGCCAGGGCTAGGTTTGAACCTGCCACCCTCAGTGGGGCCAGCACCCTACCCACTGAACCACAGATGCCTCCCCAGACTCCAAATCTCATGCCTAATTTGATATATAAAAAGCAAAATCAATCTTTGATCATCTTATAGCCTTTAATTCTCTAATATTTAAAATATTAGAGAATATTAGAGAACAAAATATTTAAAAGGAGAAAATTCTTCCAAGTTCTTTCTATAATAGATACATGTCTACCTATGTTGAAGAGCATCAAGAGATGAAACAACGTCTACTTTGAATCAACCACTAAACAAACAAAAAAAAAGCATGCTTTATTCAACACATCACACAATGATGAGGTCTGACTTAATCTAAAAGTTATGTTATCTTAGGAAGTAGCAGCAGTCATGTGATAGTTAAATCAAAAACATTAAAAGAAACATGGAAAATCCAAAGCAATGTTCCCAAAAGTGGAAAGAGTACATGTAATGAAAATGTTTGGTGGAATCTAGAAAGAATATCAAAAGCTCCCTAATCACAATGGAAGGAGGCCAAGACTCAGAGAAAAAGTCTCCTGGTCATTCTTCAAAGATGCAGATATCAGGGTTTCTGAGTAATTGTAGGACTCAACTTGTAAATGCATAACTAAGTATGCTTATAGTTACGAGATTGGGGGATGAAAATGAAAAGTGAGGAGTGCTATCAAGTTGAGTAATCCCAAAACAAGGAGACACAATGGTCACTACTACGCTCTGAAATAAGGTTCTTCAAAACATTCAGATATTTGATCTGGAAGAACACACACCAAGCTGCGATTGTTAATTACATCTGGGTGGTGGGACTGTCAGACATTTTTACATTCTGAACTACTTCATTTATTATAAGGGTATGCATTACTCTTAGAATCAAAAACACTTCTATATCTTTTTCTGGTAAGTACATTAACATCTTCAAAAATAAAAAAAATTATGGACCAGCGAAAGTTTTTAACCCAGGACCTGTGATAACATGTTCCAAAATACCTCTGAGACAATCCGTTCCCCTTTACTGTATCCTCGCCAGCAAACGTGAAAAGAATAATTCAAATCTAGATATGACACCCTGCCCATGCTCTGTTCCATTAACTTCACAGAAGGAGATGAAAGAGAAATCTTACAGGAAAGGGTACCAGAGGCATCGAGAATTTATCGTCCTATACAGCCGCTCTAGTTTCTCCACACATTCAAACTCATTCCCGTAGGAGTGAGTTTCCAAAATGCTGCCCACCTTAGGAACCTTTTCAGACTCTGAGCATGCCACGTGGGCTAAATAACGTTCCTGAACAAGCCTAAATAAACGGATATGAGAGGAAAAACAGCAAATGACACTAAGGAAGTACATGACAGAACATTTACTGAACAGCTACTACATGACAGACATCCAGTAGCAGGTAATGTATTTACTAAGAACCTTGGGGTCACGAAGATTTCACAGCTGCCTGATGTCTCTGTTATCTATTGCTGTATAACCAACCAACCAAAACTTAGTTATCTGAAACAGCAAGATTATTTATTAGTTCACAGGAATTCATAATCTGGGCTAGGCTCAGCTGGGCAGCTCTTCTACTCTGTATGGTGTCCACAAGGATGGGATACGCACAATGACTTTTGGCTCAGACGTTCCTCACCTGTTCCATATGGTCTCTCCTGCAAAGTAGCCAGATTTCCCTCCATGATGACTCTGTGCTCCAATAGTGAACATTTCGAGAGAACAAGCAGCAATGTGGGAGTATTGCTCAAGCCTCTGTTTGCACCACACTTGCTAATATCTCACTGGCCTGAACAAGTCACATACCCAAGCTTACTGTCAATTTTGGAGATTGTAAGAGGGCATGAATGCTAGAAGGCATGATTCCCTAGGGGCTACCACGTTTGATAATAGCAAGCAGGTGCGATTTAGACTGTGCTACCTTCTGATAGCATATGGGATATGAGTTATTATTATTATTTGTTTATAGTCTCTCTCCTGACAAGACTGTGAGTTCTAGAGGGCAAGAACTGTCTTTTGTTTACTTGTATATAACTAGTGCTTAAAACAGTGGCATGTAGTTAGTACCCAATAAATATACACCAAATAACTATTGAGGAAAAACTTGAGAGACACTGGTCATAGTTCCAAAGTTTACAATGCAAAAGAGTCGTTTATCAGTAGGAAAATTAAACTATTCTAGAAACATCTTTAGGACAGCTTTCGTCCCTTCTTGGCTTACAGAGACTGGGCAAGAATAATGTTGTTGCTGAGCCTCTGAGCACATGGAGAAGGTCTATGAAGAAGAAATTAAGCAGGGCATCGTGGCTCATGCCTGTAATCCTAGCACTCTGAATCGCCCGAGTTCACAGGTTCAAGATAAATCTGAAGAAGAGTGAGACCCTGTCTCTAAAAATAGCCAGGTATCATGGTGGGCACCTGTAGTATCAGCTACTTAGGAGGCGGAGGCAAGAGGATTGCTCAAGCCCAAGAGCAATTGGGCTTGCTGTGAGCTATGATGCCATGGCACCCTACCCAGGGCCACAGAATGAGACTTAATCTTAAAAAAAAAAAAAAGATGAGGTTAAATTTCAGATTGATATGGGGGTACAAATGTTTAGGTTACATTGTTTTCATTTCAAGTTGTAGTTGAGCCCTTCACCCCGGGGGGCGTGCTGAACTCCCTCACATTATGCACCGTAGGTAAGATCCTGCCAATCTCCCTCCCTCCCCTCTCACGTCTCTCCCCTCCCCCTTGCTAGACTATACTTGTGTTTTTCTTTCACGTGGGCATGTAGTTGCCTATATATTAGTTTCATATTGGTATTGAGTACATTGAATACTTGCTTTCCATTCTTGTGATACTTTACTAAGAAGAATGTGTTTCAACCTCATCCAGGTAAATACAAAAGATGGAAAGCCTCCATCCTTTTTATGGCTAAATAGTACTCCATAGTATATGTCTACACCACAGTTTGTTAATCCATCCATGAGTTGATGGGGACTCAGGTTGCTTCCACATCTTGGTAATTGTGAACTGAGCTGCAATAAATATTCTAATGCAAATGTCCTGGTGGCAAAATGATTGTTTTAACAGGTAGATACCTAGCAATGGGATTGCAGGATCTAATGGAAGGTCTACTTTTAGTTATTTGAGAATTCGCCATACTTCTTTCCATAGAGGCTGCATTAGTTTGCAATCCCACCAGCACTGCAAATGTGTTCCCTTCTCAACACATCCATGCCAGCAAGGAAGTATGTTAATGATACATTATTAACAAAAAAGACTAAGTTTTAGAATTTTATGGCAAGTTAAAACCCATTGGCATATTTTTAAGCTATGCATATAGATGTTGAAAGGTACGTTTTTAACAATTTCCTGAAGGAGTCACCAGAAACTAGTAACCAGTGCCCACCTTTGAGCAGACGAACTAGAGGTTCAGACAAAGAAAGTGAAGGAGATTTGAAGCTCAGTAATAGGTTCACAGCTTTATTATACTTTTCTATGTTTGTGCAGGCTTAAAACTTTCCATTAAAAAAAAAGATTATTTAAAAAATAAGTCTTAGTCCAGGGCAGTGGCTCACACCTATAATTCTAGCACTTTGGAGGCCAAGGCAGGAAGACAGTTTGAGGCCAAGAGCTCAAGACCAGCCTGAGTGACATTCCAAGACCTGTCTTTACTAAAAAAAAAAAAAAAGAAAGAAATAGCTGGGCATGGAAGTATATACCTATAATGCCAGCTATCAGGAGGCTAAGGCAGGAGGATCACTTGAACCCAGGAGTCAGAGGTTGCAGTGAGCTATACCACTGTACTCTAACTGGGCAACAGATAAGACCCTGTCTCAAACAAAAGATAAAGTCTGGCTGCAGATAGGGAATGGATATGGGAGGTCAAACGGGAGCAGGAAGACCAGCATTTAGGAAGCTAACACTGATGTCACTTAATAAGAGATATAACCCACCTTAACAAGAAGTAGAGCAGTTTGGACCACACTTAACACTAGTTTTTTATGTGTAATAAAATAGGGCTTTCAAAAGTTTGAAATTCAGCACCTTAGTGAAATTAAAACAATCCTTTTGCCGCTGAGTGGTGCACTCAGGAGCCTAGAAAATGGTATCACAGAAACATGGCTTGATCTTTATCAGGAATATGGTCTTTAAAAGGTCCTTTCCAGGCTTAGTGCCTGTAGCTCAAGTAGCTAGGGGGCCAGCCATATACACTGGAGCTGGAGGGTTCGAATCCAGCCCAGGCCTGCCAAACAACCATGACAACTACAACCAAAAAATAGCCAGGAGGCTCAGCACCTGTGGTTCAAATGGCTAAGGCGCCAGCCACATACACCTCAGGTGGTGGGTTCGAATCCAGCCCGGGCCCGCCAAACAACAACGGCTGCAACCAAAAAATAGCTGGGCATTGTGGCGGGTACCTGTCGTCCCAGCTACTTGGGAGGGGGAGGCAGGAGACTTGCTTGAGCCCAGGAGTTGGAGGTTGCTGTGAGCTGTGATGCCATAGCACTCTACCCAGGGCGACAGCTTGAGACTCTGTCTCAAAAAATAAATAAATAAAAAGGTCCTTTCTGATGTCTGAGACTCGTCATCTTCCATTTCATTCATATAGCAAATTGATCATTTATACAGTAATTACTGAGCGCCTCCTATGTGCCAGGTACTTTTCAAGACACTGAAGATATAAAAGTGAACTAAACAGGAGCTTACATTCTAATGGGGGAGAAAACAACAACAAAAAGGTAAACTCTACTACTATTCAAAAGGGAGCGGGAAAGTAAGGGGGCAAAAACTCTAGAGAAAGCTAAAGCAGAAATATGTAGGTAGTAGAGAAAGACAGAATTTTAAATAAAGTGGTTTATAAGAAGCCCACCATGGGAGCAACATTTGAGCAACGATTTCTACATCTATTTGTAAAATAAGAAAAGCCTTACTTCGTAAGGTTGTTACAAGCCTTGTTAACACAGCATGGGCCTCACCTGCCAGCTTATTAGGACTGCTCAGCTTCCATTCCAGACCTACAGGATCTGTATTTTAACAAGGTCTCCAGGTGATTTGTAAGCATATTGAAGTTGAAGAGAAACATCGATTAAAAGGATTAAATGTTTGTGAGTTTTATACCACAGCTGGCATATGACAGATCCTCAGTAGATTAAATAATTCTTGGTTTTCCTTCCCTTGTCGTGACCCTTAAAACTTTCTATTTTATTTTTTTGAGACAGAATATCACTCTGTCACCCCAGGTAGAGTGCTATGTTGTCACAGCTCACAGCAGCCTCAAACTCTTGGACTCAAGTGATCCTCCTTGCCTCAGCCTCCCAGATAGCTGGGACTACAGGCACCTGCCACAAGACTCAGCTAGTTTTCCTATTTTTGGTAGAAATGGAGTCTCCTTGTTCAGGCTGGTCTCAAACTCCTGAGTTCATGCAATCCACCTGCCAGGGCCTCCCGGAATGGTAGGGTGTGAGCCACCACACACAGCCTAAAACTTTCTAATTGTAATACAAAACAAAGATAACAATGAGCATCTCTTTAACTAATTATGAATAATGAGTATACCCTGCCACTACTGCCTCGTGGATCTAGCAGAAAATCTGAAAAGAAACCAAGATGTAGACAGATGTGGATGTATGCACACACAGACTCACTGAAACTCCTGATTACACTAAAGTCATTCATTCTCTCATTGGTAATCAGATCCCAGCTTAGTCTTTGATAACTTTTTTTCACCACCCACAGGCAAGAAGGACACAGAACTTGGGTGTATCCCCTGACTTTCTGAGATCAAGAGTCTACCTTAAAAGGATAAGAAGCCAAAACGTTGAGGAGTATCTTCTGGTAATATAGACAAGGTAAAAGTTGTTTAAGGACATGACTAGCAGGCACAGCATGGGGGCTCATGCCTGTGATCCCAACACTCCAGGAGGCCAAGGCAGTGGATTGCCTAAACTCAGGAGTTCCAAACCAGCCTAAGCAAGAGAGAAACCCGTCTCTACTAAAAATAGAAAAACTAGCTGGCCCTTATGGCAGGCCCTTGTAGTCCCAGCTACCTGAAAGGTTGAGGCAGGAGGATGGCTTGAGCCCAAGAGTTTGAGGTTGCTATGAGTTATGGCGACAGAGCACTCTACTCAGGATGACACAGTGAGATTCTGTCTCAAAGAAAAAGACATGACAAGTAGCAAGTAAATAATTCAAGTTGCTAAAGTATTGTTTTTGTTTACAGAAACGCCAACTTAAAATGAGACATAATATAAACCTATATGAAGTTTAATGTAACCTGCCCCCTGCTCCAAATAAGTTTGCTTCCTACATTTTCCCTCTCAGTCTTCCTTTTTCTCTCTCCTCGCTAAATATCACAACACACTTCCTTATTGCCTTTCATATTTTCTTCAACCCTTATGTAAATTTTGATTTGAAAAGCAACCTCTGTGGTCGGACTCTCCGCACAAATCATGTTCCTGCAGCGGCCCTAGTTACGGTAAGTACTATAAAAAACAGGTGGAGACCTCTGGGTTGTCACCTGCATTATCTGCAAAATGCCCGCAGTAAGGATAAAGGAGAGATGCCCTCACAATTTAAATGATAAGATAAATTGCCCATTTTACAGCAGAATCGTGCTATCTTAGCGATTTCAAGTTCCTCTAAGAAATTGTGAAGGATTTTGACTTGAAGCGAAGGCGAACGTTTTCTGGGTGGTGGAAATATAAACTTACTATGTACTTATTTCTAAGTGTTTTTTCTATATTCCTCAAAGCGGGCGGGCTGAGCTGGGAAGGAACCGAAGCGAAAAGCCGGTGCAGGTGACAGCGTACGCCCAATAACAGAAGCCAAGGCAGCCGCCAGCGTCCCTCTGGCTTTCAAGTCCTGGGAAACGCAAAGCTGAGGAGGAGCCCGGGCAGACCCGCCTCTCTTCAGCGCTCTCCCGCCCTCGAGATGGCGACCGTGGCGACAGTCCGGGCACGCGGCGCTTGGCACTCTGGGAGCGGAAGGAGGAGGCCGCGCGGCTGCTGCTGAACCGGAAGAGGAGGAGCTGGGCCTGGAGGTGCTGCTGCCGGGTTTTGCGGGTCTCGGGGAGCCAGGCCTGGCGGGCAGGGTGTGTCGCGATGCCCGAGCTGGCGGTGCAGAAGGTGGTGGTCCACCCCCTGGTGCTGCTCAGTGTGGTGGATCATTTCAACCGGTGAGCGGGCGCGCGGGGTGGCCGAACCGGGCTGGCGGAGCGGCCGCTGCTGAGTCACGGGCACGCTGGGGATGGCGCGGCGGCCGCGGGCAAGCCAGGGAGGCAGATGGGGCGGCGGGCGGCTCTGACTGTGGCGGGCCCAGACCAGCCTCGGCTAACGGAGCCAGAGTCACCGGCATCGCGCCCCTGCCCCAGCCGCCAGTCTGGGGCCCGGGCTCTTGTTCCTTTTACCAAAACATAGATGATGCCAGCCTCAATTGCCCTGACCCCCGCGCCCAGGCTGGTGCCCATCTGTCACCTGGTCCGCCCCTTTTAATCGAAAAAACTCCGTTTCGTAGGAAGGCGCTTCTGTACCTTCTGAAGGCTGTCATTGAAATTCGGGTCTCAGCACCCTGAAGGCTTCCTGGATAGGTCGTGATTTTAACTTGTGAAAACTTCTAAGTAGGACTCTAGTTTGACGCTAGCTTAAAAATGTCAGTAAAGTGTCAGTTTTCTTTTAAAAACGAGACCAGTTACAGACTTTGGCACATTGAAACTCCCGATTACATTAATGAGTGAGTTAAGAAAACTCTACAGGTCACCTGGTAAGTTTGCGATTTGAGGGTGTACATCCGCCACCCATCGCTTGTTTTGGAGCTGTTCATCCGGCTAGACCTGTTACACGTGTTCGTAAGATTTACAAGATTATTACTTTAATTGGCAGGTGTTGGGAGCATTTGCTGTAAAGTTATAAAGTATCCATTCTTCTGCTACTTGCTTTGTACAGTTAATTCATCCAGAGCCAGAAAAGGACCCTCAGTCCAGGGTGACTGAGGAAGTGTGACTTTTCTGATGTACAGTAGTTACTGTTTTTCTTCCTTGGGATACTAGGGGTGCCAACCGCAGGTACCTTTTTAAGTCTGATTCGGCCACATGTTAAGAGACCTAGCTGCTGTGTCAAATAAATGCTGGAGGACTTGTAGACCAAAAGAAAAGCCCATGAGTGTGGAAGTTTCCTTTGAAGTGTGGGAACTAAATTCTTGATGGGTTTTAAACTTATTTCAAGAAACACACAAAAAATTTCACAGCCACCAAGAATACAGAATCACCAACTCTTTGATCCAAACCCCAAATGTAGTCCATGTTTACAGTTTGCCAACTATGTATTAAGAAAAATACAATTAAACCAATATGAAACTAGCAACTCTTGAGGAAATGTAGTTTATTTCACAGTGGCCTCTGTCATTCTTTAGCACAGAGTTGTGTTGTTTCTGTGTCTCACATTTGCTAGTGGTTAAAGCAGAATTCTTGAAGACCGATGAAATGAGAGGAAGTGAAATACTTTTACCTCCTTAGAAGAAACTCACAGGAGGTTTGGAATGAATTCTGAAGTAAAATCTTTCTCATTCTGTCCTCTTGTGTGTGATTAGTCACCAGCTCATTTCTGACTTCTGTCCAATAAGCTACCCAGAGAGGCCACAAATGGCATACACATCCTCTGACTCAGAATCACTTTCTGAGCCTCTAGACTTTACAAAGAATAAATTATATCTGGTGGGACTTTTAGATGTTGAGCATGTATCTCAGAGGAGAATTAGCAACCCAGAAGAAGGCAGGCCATAAGACTGGTTTCACGCTAGCATCTTTATCCCTGAAAAAGATCTGAGGACAGGGAAAGTTTAAAGGAAAAAGGAGAGCCACAAAGAAAAAATTAAATAAGTTAGTATTAAGTGAGTTAGAGAATGGCATTTGTGTGTGTGTGTGTGTGTGTGTGTGTTTTCTTTTTCTCTTCCCTTTAATGTAAAGGGCCCTTTCACTTAGCTAGACTTAGTGGTTTCATAAGTAATATTTTAAAATCCTAAAATCTGTAAAGTTTTTATTTTCTTCACTTTACATTTCTATAAAGTTTGAAATTTTTCTGAGCTTGTTACAACTTTATAGTCAGTGGTAAGCAAAAACTACCAGTGTTCATTAGTACAAAGTTCATGAATTATCCTTTATATTAAGAACTAACTTATTACATTTGTTTAAGGATATCAGTTGCCAGGTAAACTAGATTGTATCTGTGCCATTGGTATTTCCCACTAAGAATGTAACTGTTGAGTTTACATTTCTGTGCACATCTATCCAGACTGATAATCTATTTTTTTCATTCAGAATCGGCAAGGTTGGAAACCAGAAGCGTGTTGTCGGTGTGCTCTTGGGGTCATGGCAAAAGAAAGTACTTGATGTATCCAACAGTTTTGCAGGTGAAAGACAAATTTAAATTTTTCTGAACATGGTCCAAATAAAACATTTGTTACCATTTTTTACTACAACCCAGAGATTCTGTTTCACATTTACTGAAGTATAGAAAAAAGAGCAGGCTCGGCGCCTATAGCTCAACCGGCTAAGGCGCCAGCCACATACACCTAAGGTGGCAGGTTCGAATCCAGCCTGGTCCACCAAACAACAATGACGGCTGCAACCAAAAAACAGCCAGACGTTGTGGTGGGCGCCTGTGGTCCCAGCTACTTGGGAGGCGGAGGCAAGAGACTCGCTTGAGCCCAGGAGTTGGAGGTTGCTGTGAGCTGTAATGCCATGGCACTCTACCCAGGGGGACAGCTTGAGGCTCTGTCTCAAA
>CAUYTI010147858.1:0-15478 GCA_963575145.1 Galago senegalensis
GATTTATAGCTTGCCAAACTTCTTTCTGGGCTCAGCTCCCCGTCTCTGGCTTCATAGATTCTGATTCCAACCAGTTTTTCTTCCTTTGCTCAGGAGCCTCTGACCAGGGTTGCTACCAGTCGGCCATCTTCCCAGAATCCCTCCATCTTGAAATTTTTCATGTCACTGTAGAGTTAGGAAAGGGAGCTCAAAAGATATAGAGAATAGGAAGTATAGAAGTATAGATGTCAGAACAACAGCATGAATTATCCATATCTATGAATTACCAGGCTTCAACAAAAAACATGCTATTTCCCTACATGGGAAAATTTGCTAATTTACTTTAAGCTTTACTTAGTTGATAATATTAGAATTTTCTAGACACAAACAATTGGTTAATGTAGAGCTAACAAGGTGGCAAGGAAATACTTCTTTAAATTTATTATTCCCAAACTGTACTGAGGCACTGTGGGGCTCGGAAGGGAACTCAAAAGAGAAGTGCAGGATATTTTAAAGAGAACATGGTAGTAGCTCAACATCTGTGAAAATTAGGGGCTTTAAGTAGGTCATAATTTCAAACATTAGATTGTGCCACATTACTTTTAGTGAGGTCATATCTTTGTGCATCTGTGTTTTGGTGATTATTATGATAATGAAGCAAATACTAGTAAACATCTAGTATATCTACTAGTAAAAAAAATGTGAAATGGGAAATGAGAATGACAGCATTTAACCTGATTCCAAGATTAGAAAGTTGTACAATAAGCAATAGGCACATGTATCCTATTAGTTAAAAAACGTGATTAAGAATGAAGTAATTTTAATTTTTATAATTTATGTGAATTGTCCTTTCTAAGGCTATTAAGAGTTTGGGACATAAATGATTATTAAATTACATGGATCTAATAGAACTGTTAGGTATTCCTTTTGGCTGAGGGACTTCATGAAAAAATTGGTTAAACACTGAAGGTCACCATAAACCAAAAAAATTTGGCAAACATTTTAAATTTTTAACTCTAAAAATTGCAAATTTTTAAATCATTTAAAAACATTTTTTAGTGGCCTTTTTCTCTTCTGAAAAGCTTTTGTATTTTTTGCCATCATTTAATCTAAATATATAAATGTAATCATAAGTATCTTTTTGTTTTCTTTAATTGACTTCTACCTTGTCACTCTTGCCCGCTAGCATAGTAGCAATCTCACACGTATCCTTGTTTATTTTTTAAGAATATCCTTTTATAAGACACATATACGTAGTTATTTATTCAAATATACAAGGCTAAGAAAAGCTACTGTTTTATGAAAATGTTATATTACTGCACTGCATGTTGCTTTTTCTGTAAGTATATATAGGAGAGCCCTAATTCTTTTCTTGAAAATTTTATTTAGTAATTTTAGTACTTTCTAATTTTGCAAGTATAACATACATATTTTGGAAAAATTAGAAAAGAAAGATAGGCAAAAAGAAAAAAGTTAAAATCACTCATAATTCCGTCTCCTCTCCCCAAGATAATTATCATTAATATTGTGATTTTAGAACTTCTAGACTTTTTTTTTTTTTTTTTTAGACAGAGCCTCAAGCTACCCCCCTGGGTAGAGTGCAGTGGCATTACAGCTCATAGCAACCTCCAACTCCTGGGCTCAAGCGAGTCTCTTGCCTCCGCCTCCCAAGTAGCTGGGACCACAGGCGTCCGCCACAATGCCTGGCTATTTTTTGGTTGCAGCCGTCATTGTTGTTTGGCGGGCCCAGGCTGGGGATTTGAACCCGCCACCTTAGGTGTACGTGGCTGGCGCCTTAGCTGGTTGAGCTATAGGCGCCGAGCCAAACTTCTAGACTTTTGAAAAGTGTATAAAAATGTCTCAGTGGTTGATGCAAAGGTACGTACATTTCCTTTCTTTTCATGAAATAAAAAGTTAAACCTACTTGTAAAAATTTAATTAATGGTGAAATACCTAAAGTAAAAGTCTTCTCATTTCCATCCCATGTCTCAAAGTTAATTTCTAGAACTCTTTCATTGCATGTATAAATATCTATATATAACATACATAGTTGTTTTCTCCTACATCAAAAAAGAATCAGTTAACTCTGTAAACTACCTCATTCTTTTTTTTTTTTTTTTAAGACAAGGTCTTGTTCTGTTGCCTGGGATAGAGTTAAGTGGCATCATTATAGCTCACTGCAACTTCAAACTCCTGAGCTCAAACTATTCTCCCTCAGCCTTCTTGCCAGCTAGGAGTAGGTGAGTGCCACAATGCCCAGCTAATGTTTCTGTTTATTTTGGTTTTTTGTTTTGTTTTGTTTATAGAGATAGGGTCTCACTCTGTTGCTTAGACTGCTCTTGAATCTGGGCCACAGGCAATCCTCCTACCTTGGCCTCCCCAAATGCTAGGATTATAGGTGTGAGCCACTATGCTGGGCTTTTGATTCTTTTTTTTTTTTTTTAGGCAAGCATGAAACAAAATTTATTGAGGACCAGAAAGACAGGCTTACAGGGTAAGAAAGTTTACAAAGTAGGATACATTCACCATAAACAGAGAATGGGCCTCCCCAGGACAAGTAGGCAAAGAATCCCCCTTCATTCTTCTTAATGGTTACAGAGAATTACATTGACTATAACTACTCTCATTTAACCTATTTCCCTAAGGTTGTTTATAAGTTTTCATATTATAAGTAATGTCATAATGAATATCCTTATGTATATAACATGAATCTTTATATGCAAGTGAGAATATTTGGTTGTTTAGAATCTTAGAAGTATTTAATAGAATTGTCAAACCAAACAATATTGTATATTTTACATTTTGGTAAATAGTTGAAGTTGTTTTCCAAAAAAGTGAACCAATTTATAGTCTAAATAAGTAGAAATTTATATGTATGTCAATGATCATGTTCTTGGCTTTAAATCTTTTCCCAGTATCTGCTGAACTAACATAATTTACATTAATTTTTTTCTAGCCATTATCTGAGATTTATATATATTCAATATATTTCAAGTAAATCATGAAAATAATTTATTAGAATATCATATATAATTATTTGGCTTAATTTTATTTTCTTTTACTAAAATGTAAAACAATTTAATAGATTTAGAGGGTACAAGTTGAATTCTGTTACATGCATTAAATATGTGTTATATGGAGGTGGAGGTTTTTTTTTTTTGAGACAGAGCCTCAAGCTGTTGTCCTAGGTAGAGTGCTGTGGTGTCACAGCTCACAGCAACCTCCAACTCCTGGGCTTAAGCGATTCTCCTGCCTCAGCCTCCCAAGTAGCTGGGACTACAGGTGCCTGCCACAATGCCTGGCTATTTTTTGGTTGTAATTGTCATTGTTATTTGGCAGGCCCAGACTGGATTCGAACTTGCCAGCTCTGATGTATGTGGCTGGTGCCTTAGCCGCTTGAGCTACAGGTGCCAGCCAGGAGTTTGGTTTTTTGATGCATTCCTCACCTAGTGTATGTTGTATGCCATAGGTAAATTTTCATCCCTATTTTCCTCCTATCCTTCCCACCTTTTGAATCTCCAATGTTGATTATACACTCTGTATGTCCTTGTGTAGCTATAGTTTAGCTTCTACTTATAAGTGAGCACATGAGTCATTTATTTTTCTGTTCCTGAGTTCAATCTATTAAATTGCTGCAAAAGATATTATTTTATTATTTATTGTTGAGTAGTACTCCATGGCATATATTGCACATTTTCTTAATACACTATCAGTTATTGGGCTTTTAGGTTGATTCCATATCTTTCTGATCATAAATTATGTTGTGATGAACATATAAGTACAGTTATCTTTTTGATATAATGATTTGTTTTCCTCTTGGTATATACCCAGTAGTGGGATTGCAGGATCAAATGGTACATCTACTTTTAGTTCTTTGAGAAATCTTCATAGAGGTTATACTAATTTACATTTCCACCAACTGGGTATAAGTATTTCCTTTTTACCACATACATACCAGCGTCTATTATTTTTTGGATTTTATCTTAATTGGAGTAAAATGGTATCTCTTGTGGTTTTAATTTGCATTTCCCTGATGATCAGTGGTCCTGAGCATTTTTTTCATTTGTTTGTTGGCCATTTGTATTTCTCCTTTTGAAAAATGCCCTTTTCTGTCTTTTGCCCCCCTTTTAGGGGGATGTTTGTTTTTTATCTTGCTGAATTGTTTGAGTTCCTTTTAGGTTTTGGATATTAGACCTTTGTTTGACACATAGTTTTTGAATATTTTCCCTCATTCTATAATTGTTTACTATTTTCATTATTTCTTTTGCTGGGAAGAAGCTTTATAGTTTAATCAAGTCTTGTTTATCTATTTTTGCTTTTATTACATTTGCTTTTGGGGTCTTTGTCATAAATTCTTTGCCTTGGCCAACCTCCAGAAGAGTTTTTTACTAGGTTTTCTTCTGGAAGTTTTAGTGTTTCAGATTTTATATTTAAGTCTCTAATCCATATTAGGTTAATTTTTTCATATAGCTAGAGATTGGGAACTAGTTTCACTCTTCTGCATTTTGCAGTATCATTTATTGAGAAGAATATCCTCTCTCCAATGTATGTTCTTGTCTACTTTGTCAATGATCAGTTGGCTGTAAGTATGTGGCTTTATTTCTAGGTTCTCCACTCTGGTCCATTGATCTATATGCCTATTTTTATACCAGTACCATGCTATTTGGTTTACTATAGCCTTGCAGTGCAGTTTGAAGTCTGGTAATGTGATACCTCCAGATTTGTTCTATTTAAGATTGCTTTGGCTATTTGGGCTCATTGGTTCCATATGAATATTAGAATTGTTTTTTCTAATTCTGTGAAAAATGATGTTGGTATTTTGATAGGAATTGCATGGAATCTGGAGATTGCTTTGGGCAATATAGACATTTTAATATATCAGTTCTTCTGAACCATGAAGATGGGCTATTTTTCAACTTGTTTGTGTTGTCTGTAATTTCTTTCAGCGGTGATTTGTAGTTTCCCTTATAGACATTTTTCACCTCCTTGGTTAAATTTATTCATAGGGTTATTTTTTTTCATTGTACATGGCACTAAGTCCTTGATTTTGTTCTCAGCTTGGTCACTGTTGGCATGAAATGCTATTTTTTTAAATTTCAAGATAGTGATGAGGTACAAATGAATAGCTTTTATGATAATTAGGTTCCAGCTTTTATTGTGTCCATGCCCTGAATAGTGTTCATTGTACCTGATAGTTAAGTTTTTATCTTTCCTTCTTCTCCTTCCTCCCTTCTTAATTTCCAATAACCTTTATATGTCTTTGTGCCTATGTGTGCCCATTGGTTAGCTCCTGATAGTATTGTTTTTTCATTCCTGAGAAACTTTGCTCAGGATAATGGTCTTCAGTGCCATCTAAGTTGCTGCAAAAGATATTGATTCATTCCTTTTATAGCTTAATAGTATTTCATGGTGTACACGTTTTCTTAATACACTTTTGATGAGCACTTAGGTTGATTTCCACATCTTTGCAACTGTGAATTCTGCTGTATCTTTTTGATAAAATGACTTATTTTCTATTGGGGTAGATATCCAGTAGTGGGATTGCTGGATGGAATGGAATGTGTACATTTATTTCATTGAGGAATCTCCATATTGTTTTCCATAGAAGTTGTACTAATTTGCAGTCCCACCAACGGTGTATAGTGTTTATTTCTCTCTGCATCCATGCCAGCATGTGTTTTTGGTAATGGCCATTCTGAGATAGGTAAGTTGCATTTTTCTAATGACTAGTGAGGTTGAACATTTTTTCATTTGTCTTTTAGCCACTTATCTATCTTCTTTTGAAAAGTTTCTATTCATGTCTTTTGCCCATTTTTAATGTTTTATGTGTAGATTTGGATATTAGCTTTTGGTCAGATGTATAATTTGTGAATTTGTTTTTTTATTCTATCGGTTGTCTATTTACTGTTTATTATTTGCTTTACTGTCCAGAGGCTTTTTAACTTAAGTCTCATTTATTTATTTATTTTGTTGCTGTATTTGTCTTTAGGGTCTTAGTAATAACTTCTTTGGCCTGTGTCTAGAAGAGTTCTTTCTCATTTTTCTTCTAGAGTTTTTATGGCTTACATTTAAGCTTCTATTCATCTTGAAATAATTTTTGTATTTGGTGAGAGATAGGGGTCTTATTTCATTCTTTTGCATGAATGAAAAGAATAAATTTGTTTAGTTTTCCCACCACCATTTATTGAATAGGGTGTCCTTTACCCCAGCATATATTGTTGTCTGCTTTGTTGAAGATCAGTCAGTTGATGGTTTTATCAGTAGATTGTTCTATATCTGGGTCTCTATTGCTTTCCATTGGTCTGTGTCTCTACTTTTATACCAGTACTATGCCATTTTGGTTATTATAGCTTTATAGTATAATTTGAAATTAGGCAATGTGGTCCCTCTAGATTTTTTCTTTTTGCTGAAGATTTCTTTGGTTCCAAATGAAGCATAGAATTATTACTTTTTAGATATATGAATTATGATATTGGTATTATGATGGGGATTGTGCCAAATCTGTAAATCACTTTGGGTAGCATGGACATTTTAATGACATGGATTCTACTGATCTATGAGCATGATATATTTTCCCATTTGTTTTTGTCATGTGGCTTATCTTTCCTCAGTTTTTTGTAGTTTTCTTTGTAAGGATCTTTCACCTCCTGGATTGGGTATGTTCCTAGGTATTTTATTTTCTTCCTAGATATTGTGAATAGTGTTGATTCTTTGATTTGACTCTCAGCTTTACTGTTATTATTAGTATATAGAAATACTATTGACTTGTGTACGTTGATTTTGTAACCTGACATTTTGCTAAATTTATTTATCAATTTCAGGAATCTTTTGGTGGGAGTCTTTTTTTTTTTCTTGCAGTTTTTGGCCAGGACTGGGTTTGAACCCACCACCTCTAGCATATGGGGCTGGCACCCTACTCCTTTGAGCCACAGATCCCACCCATTGGTGGAGTCTTTAGTATTTTCTAGCTACAAGATTATATTGTCAGCTAACAAGGATTGTTTAACCTTTTCCCTCTTGATTTGGTGATTTGGATATCAGTTCTTCCTCTAGAACTTTCAGTACTATATTGAGTAGAAGTAGTGACTTTTATTGTCTTGTTTGTTCCAATTTTTAGAGGGTATGCTTTCAACTTCATTAAGTATGCTGTTGGCTGTGTGTTTGTCATACATGGACTTTATTATTTTGGGGCATGTTCCTGCTAAGCCAAGTTTTTTGAGGGTTTTTATCATGAAAGGATGTTCAATTTTATCAAATGTCTTTTCTGCATCTATTGAGATGATCTTATGCTTTTTGTTACGAAGTCTGTTAATGTAGTGAGACACATTTATTGACTTGTGTATGTTGAATCTTCCTTGCATCCATGGGATGAAACCCACATGATCATGGTGCAGTATTGTGTTGATGTGCTGTTTGATTTGGTTTGTTAGTATTTTGTTGAGGATTTTTGCATCCGTGTTCATCAGAGATATTCGTCTCTAGTTTTCTTTTCTTGTTATGCTCTTACCAAGCTTTGGTATGAAGGTGATAGTGGCTTTCTTAGAATGAATTAGGAGGATTCACTCTTTCTTGATCATTTGGGACAGTTTCAGTATGATTGTCACTTTTTTTTTTTTTTTTGGTACATCTAGTAGAATTTGCCCATGAATCCATCTGGTCTTGTG
Source organism: Galago senegalensis (assembly GCA_963575145.1). NCBI lineage: Eukaryota > Metazoa > Chordata > Mammalia > Primates > Galagidae > Galago > Galago senegalensis. The sequence goes on from CAUYTI010147858.1 coordinate 7,644, forward strand.
TTTTATGTGGGGTGGGGCGGTTATTACTGATTCAACCTTGCTGTTGTTAGTGTTCTATTCTGGAATTCTGTTTCTTCCTATTTTAATCTTGGGAGGCTGCATCTTTTTAGGAATTCATTCATTTCATGGAGGTTTTCTAGTATGTGAGCATATAGTGTTTCATAATAGTCTCTAATGATTTTTCATATTTCTGTGGCAGTAGTTATAAATTCCCTTTTTCATTTGTGATTATGCTTATTAGGATAATCTCTATTCTTCATTAGTCTAGCTAGTAGTTATTAATTTTGTTTATCAATTTTTTTAAGAACCAACTTTTGGTCTCGTTTATCCTTTGTGACTTTTTTTGGTCTCTATTTCATTTAGTTCTCCTATGATCTTTGTTATTTCTTTTCTTCTGCTAACTCTGGATTTACTTTGTTCTTGTTTTTCTAGTTTCCTGAGATACGATGTTAGACTGTTAATTTGTGATTTTTTTACTTTTTTTGATGTAGGCATTTATGCCTTAAAGTTCCCTCATAGTACTGATTTTTACGTATCCCATAGATTTTGTTAGGCTGTGTTTTTATTTTCACTTATTTTAAAAAAATTAAAAAATTTATCTTTATTTCTTTGTCACAGTGGTTGTTCAGGAGCATGTTGTTTAATTTGCATCTGTTTGTATAGTTTCTGGAGGAGTTCTTCATATTGATTTCTAGCTTTGTTCCATTGTTGTCTGAGAAGATGAACTTGACATGATTTTGATTTTTAAATATTCAGTAAGACTTATTTTGAGGCCTGAAATATAGTCTATCTTAGAGAATATCCCATATGCTGATGAAAAGAATCTGTATTCTATAGTTGTTTGGTGGAATCCTTTGTAAACATCTGTTAAGTCCATTTGGTCTAAAGTCCAATTTAAGGCCCCTGTGCCTTTGTTGATTTTCTGTCTTAATGATCTGTTTAGTGCTGTGAGTGGGATATTAAAGTTCCTTGCTGTAATTATATTGCTGTCTATCTGTTTCTTTAGCTCTAGTAATACTTAGTTTGTGAATATGGGTGCTCTTGTGTTTGGTACATATATATTTAGGATCCTTACATCCTGTTGCTGAATTTATCCTTTGATGTAATTGACTTAAAGTCTGTTTTATCTGATGTAAGTATAGCTACTCTCCCTTTATCATGGGATATTTTTTCCCATCCCTTTACTCTTTCTGTGTGTGTCTTTATGGGTAAAACGAGTTTCTTATATGCAGCATACTTATAGTTGAATCATGCTTTTAAAATCTATTCTGCCAATCTATATCTTTAAAGTGGAGCATTTACTCCATGTTCAAGGTTAATATTGATATGTGAAATGTTATTCTCATTATATAGTTAGGGATTTTAGTTGTTTTTATAATTTGTCTCTTTCACTGTTTTTTTGTCATGGTAGTTTGCTGAACTTCTTCATGTTGCCATTTCTTTTCTTTTTCTCCTTTGTGTGATTGTTTTATAAAAGCTGTGCATTTAATATTTTTGGTGTTTTCATGATGGCAAATATTGACCTTTGTTTCTGTGTTTAGGACTCCTTTGAGCATTTCTTGTAGGACCCATCTAGTGGTGATGAATTCTCTTAACAGTGGCTTGTGTGGGAAAAACTTTATTTCTCCTTTAATTATGAAGGAGAGTCTGACAGGATATAAAATTATTCCCTGGCAGTTTTTTCTTCCAGCACTTTGAAAATGCTGTACCATTCTCTTCTAACATGTAGAGATTCTTCTGAGTGGTGCACTGTTAGTCTTATGGAGTTTACTTTATTGGTATCTAGATGTCTTCAGAATGTTCAGAAAGATGTTTATATGCTACAAATATAACAAAGGGTTGATAAGTACAATCTACAGAGAACTCAAATTAATCAACAAAAGAAAAAAACAACAAATAATCCCATCTACTACTGGGCAAGAGACATGAAAAGAAGCCTCTCTGAAGAAGATAGACAAATGGCCAACAAACATGTGAAAAAATGCTCATCATCCCTAATCATCAGAGAAATGCAAATCGAAACTACCCTGAGACATCACCTAACCCCAGTGAGAACCCCCATGTTACAAAATCCCAAAGCTTCAGATGCTGGCATGGATGTGGCAAGAAGGGCACAGTTTTACCTTAATGATGGGACTGCAAGCTAATACAGTTTCTTAGGAAAGAAGTATGGAAGATCCTCAAAGAACTCATGTATACTGGGCACAATGTTAAGGTTACATGACATGCCTTCTGATTGTAGGACATAACTATGACAAGGATCTCATAGAATAAATGCAAACAATATAAACTAATCACTTGTACCCTCATGTTAATCTGAAATTCTTTTAGAAAAGAAATATATTGTACAGCAGTTACATGAATAAAGGCTAGAAGTCTAAGATCAAGATGTGTGCCCAGCCATGTTCCTTCTGAAGGCAGCTATAGAAGGATCTGTCTAGGCCTCTCTCTTAGTTTCTGGTGGTAGCATTAACTCTAGTCTTCAAATAGAATTCTCCTTGTGTGTGTGTCTGTCTCTGTGTTCAAATTTCCCCTTTTAAACAGGAGACAGTCATGTTGGATTAGGGATAATGTAAATAGGCATTAGATCCTAATGATTTCATCTTAACTTGATCATCTACAAAGACCCTATTTCCATTTACATTCTTAGTTTGTGGGAGTTAGGACTTTAACATCTTTGGTGGCAGGGGATATAATTCAATTGTTAATAGATTGTTAAAGAGCAAAAGTAGGAAATGGGACTCTGGGAAGGGAGAAAAGCATGTGCTTTAGAACAGGAAGGAAGAAAACTACACAGAAAAGCCTAGATCATGAAAAATATCACATTCCCTTTGAAATATATCTTGTGTGCAGATGATAAAAGCTATAGAAAGACCATTCTAGTATCAGTGTGAAGAACAGATGTATAGAAACTACACTACAGACAGGGAGAATATTTGTGAGGTTACTATAGCTACAATTCAGGAAAGGGATGATGGAAATGATGGAAAGGGTTGATTTCACTATAGGAGAGAGAAGACATAAGAAAAAAAGAAAAAGTAATTAACATATGTTGATTGCCTAATATAGGCTACTTGGCTGCAAATTACCTCATTTAGTTGTTATAGTAATCGTAAGCCATTAAGTACTGTTACTTTCATTTTTACAAGTAAACTAATTTTGACCCTCAAAGACTTGTCTAAAAAATGAAAAACAAATAAAATCGGTGGAAAATGTTTATACATAGTTCATGGATGAGAGAAAATAATTAGAAGAAATATCAGTTAGAAAGATTCAGAACTATGTGTTAAGTAAACTTTGGGGGGGAAGCAAAGAGGAGGGGAGAATAAATATATGCATTTACATAAAGAAAAGTGGAAAAATTTACAAAAAACTAATAAAGTTATTATCTGGATGGTAGAGTATAAGGAATAGAGAAAGAAGAAAAGTAGGAACAGAAGGGGGAATGAGATTCCTTAAAATATACTTTTTATATTCTTTTGAAATTTTATCTATTTGAACACATTTCCTCTTCAAGAAACAATATAAAACATTTATAAAGAGAGAACACATCAGTAGAAGAGCAAAGACAAGCCAGCATGTAGAAGATTATGTAGGTACTTAGAAGCTAGCTTTAATCATTTAATAAAAACCCACAACCTTTATTTTGTTTACATAACTTGCCCAATTTGTCATAATCATTATTCATTTTATTGAATGTTCTTTATAGTAAAGAGAAAACATCTTTAAAGACTCTGTGTGGGTTAAAAAGACAGCTTAATCCAGTAACAATGTAGAAAAATTAGAATCAGTAATCCCTATTATCATTTTGTCAAACTGCTAATCTCCATGAAACATTAAGTCCATGTACTCACCTAGTCACATAAAGAATAACACAAATGAATGTAGGGAGTTAAGCTTTATTGCAGTAAAATATAAGAATTTAAAATTTTGTTTTTTATAGTAAAGAAATGTGCAAGGGGAAAGAAGTGTACAGTTAATGTTCCTATTTAATTTCTATACTTAGAATAAAAAAATCAATTCACACAAAATTTCTACAATTTCTCTGCTCCCCAATTTTTGCCTTGTCAGAGCAAAGAGTGATGCCAAGAGTGGTAAAAAATCCTTATGGCAACATAAATGGATCTTAGGACCACAGTTATTACAATTTCAACCCTTTTATACTAAATGGCACTTTCAATGAAAATAATGGTAACCACCCAAGAGTGGAAAGTAGGAGAACTGTTGTTCAGTCAATTCATATTTGCAAAAAGATTTTCAAAGAAAATCTTATTTTGAAGCTTAAAGGTAATAAAACACTTCTCTTAAAATAAGGTATTTGGTTTTTGTCCTACATCAATCATATACTCCTTTCTCCCATGAGTGCCTTTGGAGACTTAATATCCTCAAACATACTACTGAACAAGAACTCCAAAAATGTCTTCATTGATTGGATATTCTGCCCAGTGAAAAATTATTATTTTATTGGGAATGGCTGTCAGAGCTATTTTTATTGCTTTCCGAAAGGCTCAATCTGTAATTATGTACTATACTTCTCTACCCTGAGAACAAAATGAATTAGATGACTGCCTCTCTTTTCCAGATTGCATATTATCCCATTTTAGGAGCTCAAACTGTGGACCTGAATGGAACTGATGTATTTGGTGCCTTTCCCTTGAGAATCTTTAGATTCTCAGAGAAAAAGCTAAGGAAAGAAGGCTTGTAAATCTGCTTCAAATATGTGTCTTTTAGTTTAAATCTCTTCAGGAAAACCTCGCCCACATTCAACTTCTGGAAGCAACAATAAAACATATAAAAGCTTGTGGAAAGGAATTTTCAAATGCCTATTTACATTAAAGACACAAATACATTCTCCTCCTTCTTCTATTCTTTATTTTTTTTTTGAGACAGAGTATCATTATGTTGCCCTTGGTAGAGTGCCATGGTGTCATAGCTTACAGCAACCTCAAACTCTTGGGCTTAAGTGAGTCTCTTGCCTCAGCCTTCCAAGTAGCTGGGACTATAGGTGCCCACCACGATGTCTGGCTACTTTTTTTTGGACTGCAGTTGTCATTGTTGTTGTTTAGCTGGCCCAGGCTGGGTTTGAATTGCCAACCTTGGTGTATGTGGCTAGTGTAGTAACTACTGTGCTATGGGTGCCAAGCTCCTTCTATTCTTATCAAAAAAGAAGCATGAGTTCAACTAGAACTGTTGACTATATAGGATAAACTGAGGGGTATTTAATGTTAGCATGCCTCCAAATACCTTCTCCAATCTATATGAAATTTTAATATTTACTCTTTCTTAGTTTAAGCTTTGTTTCTCTAGAAACCTTTTGTTAAAATTCAAATAAAGGAAATCATAATAAAATATCCTAACTAATGTCTTTGGGAGGATCGTTTCATTGGTTTCTTTTCCAACATAAAAGAAAAAATGGCCAACAGTATTCATTTTATTAAAGGGAAAAGCATAAGATAAATTTAAGTATTAGACAACAAAATAGGAAAGTGCTACATGTTACTCACAAGAAAGGAACTAGCTTAGTCCATTCAGGCAGCTATAACAAAATATGGACAGGATGGCTTATAAATAACAAAAATTAATCTCAGAGTTTTCGAGACTAGAAAGTCCAAGATTAACTTGCCAGCAAATTCAATGTCTGGTGATGGTTCACTTGCTTGCTCAAAAAGTATCTATTTTTTAAAAAAATTTATTTCAGATTAATATGGGGTACACACAATTAGCTTACAATGTTTGCATGTGTGAGGTAAGATCCCTGTTGTAATTGTGTCCTGCAACCAGGAGGTATGCCATGTACCCTTACATTGTGCCCATTACATGGGAACACACTGATCCCCCTCCCTCCTCCTTTGCCCACCTTCCTCCACCTCCCTCCCCACAACTTAAATTACATTAAAATTTTCTCTTGTGTAGGCATAAATTAGTTTGTCCACTGGCTTCATATTAGTAATGCATACTAATGAGTAATGAGTACATTGGATGCTTTTCCATTCTTGTGATACTTTACTACAGAGAATGTTCACCAACTCTATTGAGTTTAATACAAAAGATGTAAAGTCTCCATATTTTTATGGCTGAATAGTATTCCAGGGCACACATATACTGCAGTTTATTTATCCATTCATGGATTGATGAGTAACTGGATTGTTTCCACATCTTGGTGATTATAAATTCAGCTATAATAAACAATCTGGTACAACTGTTCTTATGATAAAATTATTTCTTTTCATCTGAGTAGATGTCTAGTAATGGGATTGAGGGATAGCATGGAATGTCTCTTTATTTTGAATTCTTTGAGGATCCTCCATACTTCTTTCCTAAGAGACTATATTAGCTTGCAGTCCCACCAATAGGGTAAAACTATGCCCTTCTTTCCACATCTATGCCAGCATTTGAAGCTTTGGGACTTTGTAACATGGGGGTTCTCACTGGGGTTAGGTGATGTCTCAGGGTGGTTTTGAATTGCATTTCTCTGATGATTAGGGATGATGAGCATTTTTTCACATGTTTGTTGGCCATTTGTCTATCTTCTTCAGAGAGGCTTCTTTTCATGTCTCTTGCCCAGTGGTGGTGGGATTGTTTGCTTTTTTTTTTCTTTTGTTGATTAATTTGAGTTCTCTGTAGATTGTACTTATCAACTCTTTGTTATATTTATAGCATGCAAATATCTTTCCCCATTCTGAAGGATGTCCTTTTGCTTTAATTGTTGTGTCCTTAGCTGTGCAAAAGCTTTTCAGCTTAATTAAGTCCATTTATTTATTTTTTTGTTGTTGTTGTGATTGCTAATGAAATCTTCATAAGATTGTTCCCCAGGCTGACATCATGAAGAGTTTTACTCATGCTTCTAGGATTTATTTTGTTTCAAGTCTTGAACTTAATTTTTTTATCCAAATTGAGTGAATTTTTGTAAGTGATGAAAGGTGGGGTTCCAGTTTCAGTCTTTAACATGTGGATATCCAGCTCCCAGCTCTATTTATTGTATAGGGAATCTTTTTCTCGGTGTATGCCTTTGGTTTATTGAAGATCAGATGGCAATAAGAGGCTGGTTTTATCTCTTGGTTTTCTATTCTGTTCCGTATGTCTATGTTGCTATTTGGGGGCCAGTTCCATGCTGTTTTGGTCACTGTGGACTGATAATATAATCTGAAATCTGGCAGAGTGATGCCTCTGGTTTACTAAGAATTGCCTTGGCTATATGGGGTTCTTTTCTGATTCCTTATAAAAAGAAATATTATTTTTTCCATTTTTCCAAAGTATGATGGTGGTATTTTAATGGAGATTGCATTGAATCTGTAGATTGCTTTGGGTGGTATAGACATTTAAACAATGTTGATTCTTCCCAGCCAAGAGCATGGTATATTCTTCATTTGTTAATGCCTTCTGCTATTTCTTTTCTTAGGGTTTCATAATTGTCTTTGAAAAGACCCTTAACCTCTTTTGTTAGGTATATTCGTAGGTATTTCATTATCTTTGAAGTTACCTTGAAGGGTATTGTGTCCTTGATTTGTTTCTCAGTTTGACAGTTGGTGGTGCATACAAAGGATTTGTGGACAGGAATTTTATACTCTGAGACGTTATTATAGTTCTTGGTCACTTCCAAGAGTCTTGTGTTTGAGTCTCTGAGATTTTTTTTTTTTTTAGAATGATATCTCTTTTTTTTTGTCTTTTTTTTTTATTAAATGATAGCTGTATACATTAATGCAAACATGGGGTACAGTGTAGTGTTTTCATATACAATTTGAAATACTTTCATCAAGCTGGTTCACATAGATTTCATGTCATTTGCTTAGTCAGAGTCTCTGAGATTTTTTGAGTATAAGATCATATCATTAGTA
>CAUYTI010147860.1:0-21862 GCA_963575145.1 Galago senegalensis
ATATGAGTTTTATATTATTTTTGTTAATTTTATAATGTTAAACTGTAATAATAACAAATAATTGCTGAGAAGTGATTATTGAGAACTGCTTATCAAAGTTTGCATTGTTGTCAGGCCCTGCCCTGCCCTGTCCCCTGCCCCGCCCCTACCCCACCCCCCCACCCCCCGGCCATGTTGTCCTGCCTTACTGATGTTAAAATCTGGTCACCCTACCCATGGCACAGAAGCTGTGGCACGGGGGGGGGGGGTACGGAGGGTGGGGAGGACAATAGGGCTCACATCCCTGGTGATATTTTGGAGAAACACTTCCTGTCTCTCTTAGCAACCAGAGGGAGCCAGGGCTCTACTCCAGTGGCAGCCACAGAAATGATGCAGGTCTCATGAGCAAAGGGTATGTCTGAGGCGGTACCTGCCTGGGGTGCAGTGGAGACGGAGACTAGAATATGCAGGTGCAGAGGCAGCGTACTCCCAGGGTGAGCCCAAGATGCACCCAGCTCTAAGTGGAGCATAGCTGGGACAAAAAGCAGGTGGCATCAGCTTAGGAAGGGGCAGGAACTGAGAGCCCTTTGTGAGCTCTAACCACACCCACTCCAACACAGAGCACAGCAGAGACAGAGATGCTAGCTCCTTGAGAATTAGGGCAGCTGCGCAGGGTGGACCTGAGTTGCAGTTTCTGTGAACTCAAACAGTGCCTGGCCTGCAGTGGAATACAGCCAGGACAGAAACTCAATTTCCATCAGAATATAAGTGGCAGTAACATCAATCTGGGGTGGGGCTGGAACTGAGTGATACTCCCCAGCTTCAATTAAGCACCTGAGATTGTCAGGCTTTAGCTTGCCCTGCCAGCTGGTGGCAGAGTGCAGTGGCCTGGCTGAGGAGACATAGATCTCCATGTGACTCAGGAAGGTGAAAATCCCCAGCACATCTGCTCTTTGGAGGGAATTGGGCCAGATCCCTATGGGGTTACCAGTGACTGGGTGTGAGGGAGGTACAAGGTGGGGAAGGTGGCATCAACTTCCCTGGACTAACTCATTTGCTGGGCAGGCCCTTCTGACTCCATAGAGCACTGGATTGAGCCACACTCGAGCTGCCAGCAGACCCCTGCTATCTAGTTGCTGGAGACCTTTTGAACTCTCCCACTTGAGACTTGGTGCTGACTGGGACAATAGATTTGGAACTCTTGACCAGGGCCAATCACCTGAGGACCATCCAAGGTGGTACCCTGGTTGTGTTGTTGTGGGAAAATTTGACTTTCCTTTTCCGGTTGTTGCCCATGGGCAGCGGGGTGTCTTAGTTGCTTATATTTCTCCATAGCTGAGACTTCAACCCAGAGTTACTGATTCACTAGGATTCGACAAAGACCAGGTGAATTAGACAAAGCCACCTAGCCATATCACACCAAGCAAGTCCCCAGTATCTCTTGGCTTCTTATTTTAATTTTTCCCTTGTAAGTAAGTGATGTATTATGTGAAAGTATTATGCTTTCTTTTAGCTCAGAAATAAAATACAGCTCGCAGCAAACATTTTCTGTTGAAATTTAGTACAAATGCCCATTGTCTCCATTGCTATTTAACATTGTAATGGAAGTCTTAGCTATTGCAATCAGGCAAGAAAAGGCAATCAAGGGTATCCATAAGGGTCACAGGAGATCAAACTTTCACTCTTAGCAGATGATGAGATTGTATATCTGGAAAACCCCAGAGACTCAACTATAAAACTCTTTGAAGTGATCAAGGAATACAGCAGTGTCTCAGGTTACAAAATCAATACTCACAAATTTGTAGCCTTTATACATACCAACAATAGTCAAGCTGAAAAAACGGCCAAGGACTCTATTCCTTTTATAGTAGTGCCAAAGATGATGAAATATTTGGGAGTGTACCTAACAAAGGACATGAAAGATCTCTGTAAAGAGAACTATGAAACTCTAAGAAAAGAAATAGCTGAAGATGTCAACAAAAGGAAAAACATACCATGCTCATGGCTGGGAAGAATCAACATTGTTAAAATGTCCATACTACCCAAAGCAATATACAATTTTAATGCAATCCCTATTAAAGCACCACTGTCATACTTTAAAGACCTCAAAAAAAAAATACTTCATTTTATATGGAATCAGAAAAAAACCTCAAATAGCCAAGAAATTACTCAGAAATAAAAACAAAGCAGGAGGAATCACACTATCAGACCTTAGACTATACTATAAGCCTATAGTGATCAAAACAACATGGTACTGGCACAAAAACAGAGGTTGATTTATGAAACAGAATAGAGAACCAAGAAATGAGCCCAGCTACTTACCATCATATGATCTTTGATAAGCCAATCAAAAACATTCAGTGGGGAAAAGACTCCCTATTTAACAAAGGGTGGTGAATGAACTGGGTGGTAACTTGTAGAAGACTGAAACTGGACCCACACCTACAATTAACAAAGATTTGAACTAGAAGAAAGTGCAGGGAAAACACTTGAAGAAATTGGCCTGGGAGAATACTTTATAAGGAGGACTCCCCAGGCAATTGAAGCACCAAAAATACATTACTGGGACTTGATCAAACTAAAAAGCTTCTGCACAGCCAAGAACACAGTCTGTAAAGCAAGCAGACAGCCCTCAGAATGGGAGAAGATATTTGTAGGTTATGTCTCTGACAAAGGTTTCATAACAAGAATCCACATAGAACTGAAACATATTAGCAAGAAAAGAACAAGTGATCCCATTTCAGCATGGGCAAGGGACTTGAAGAGAAACTTCTCTGAAGAAGACAGGTAGGTGCATGGCCTACAGACACAGGAAAAAATGTTCATCATCCTTAACAATCAGAGAAATGCAAACCAAAACCACTTTGAAATATCATCTAACTCCAGTAAGATTAGTCCATATCACATAATCCCAAAACCATAGATGTTGGTGTGGAGAAAAGGGAACAATTCTACACTGTTGGTGGGAATGGAAACTAATATGTTCTTTTTGGAAAGATGTTTGGAGATCACTTAGGAATCTAAAAATAGACCTGCCATTTGATTCTTCAATTCCTCTACTAGGTATATATCCAGAAGACCAAAAATCACTTTATAACAAAGGTATTTGCACCAGGATGTTTATGTTTATTGCAGCCCAATTCATAATTGCCAAGTCATGGAAGAAGCCTAATTGCCCATTGACCCATGAATGGATTAATGAATTTTGGTGTATGTACACCATGGAATATTATGTAGCCTTAAAAAAAGATGGAGACTTTACATATTTTATGTTTCCATGGATGGAGCTGGAACATATTCTTCTTAGCGAACTATCTTAAGAATAGATGAGAAAGTATCCAAAGTACTCAACTGTATTATGAAACCAATTTATAAACATCCATACTTCCATATGAATGCTATAACCCAACTATAGCCCAAGATGAAGGGGAAAGAGGAGGGGGATGGGTGGAGGGTGGAGGGTGGGTGGAGGGAGGGTAGGGACCACACCTATGGTGCATTTTACAAAGGTACATGTTAAATCTACTAAGTGTAGAATATAAATGTCTTAACATAATAAGTAAGAAAATGTGGTAAAGGCTATGTTAACCAATATGATGAAAGTGCTGATGAAATTTAAAATTGTATATAAAACCAGCACATTGTACCCCATAATTGCATTAATGTACACAGCTATAATTTAATAAAAAAAAAGAATTTTAAAACTTAAAAAAAAGATCCCTTGAGATTTTATTTATTTATTTATTTGAGACAGATTCTCACTTTGTCACCCTCAGTAGAGTACTGTGGTGTCACAGCTTGCAGCAACCTCTAGCTCCTGGGCTTAGGTGATCCTCTTGCCTCAGCCTCCCAAGTAGCTAGGACTACAGACACCTGCCACAATTCCTGGCTATATTTTTTTGTTGCAGTTTGACTGGGGCCAGGTTTGAACCCTCCAACCTAGGTATATGGGGCCAATGCCCTACTCACTGAGCCATAGGCCCTTGAGATTTTTTTGTGAATTTTCAGTAGGTCTTGAGATTTTGATAGGATTTGGATTAAACGTGTATATCACTTTGTGTATTATTGACATTTCAAAGTCTTTTAATCCCTTAATATAGCATGTGTTTTTATTTATGTATGTGTTTAATTTCTTTCAGCAATAATTTGTATTTTCTACAGTACAAGTCTTTCATTTCCTTGGTTAAATATTTAAATCTGTGTGATGTTGCTATAAATGAAATTGTTTTCTTAATTTCCTTTTGAGACTGTTCATTGTTCGTGCACAGAAACGTTATTGATTTTTGTGTGTTGACTTTGTATTCTGCTGCTTTTGTTGAATTCATTAATTAGTTTTAACAGTTTTTTAATATGCCATCTTCAGGGTTTTGCACACCCAAGATCATATCATCTGTGAACAGAGAATATTTTGCTTCCTCCTTTCCAATTTGGATATCTTTACTTCTTACCTAACTAGTCTGGAAAAGCTTTCATTCTTTCACTATCAGGTATGATATTTGTTATACATTTTTATAAATGATTTTTATTATATTGAGGTCATTTTCTATTTCTAATTTTTGAGTTTTTAAAATTATAAAAGGGTATTGAATTTTTTCAAATGCTTTTTCTTTATCAATTAAGAGAAAAGTGTTTTTTTTTTTTTACTGTATGTTTTGGGATATTGATCATTAGCTTTCTTTTCTTGTAGTGTCTTTAGATGGCTTACTATCAGGTTACTGTTCCTCATAGGAAGAGTTTCAAAATTTTCCCCACCTCTAATTTTTTAAAAAAATTGAGAAGAATTGGTTCTTCTCAAAGAAAGAATTATATTTTCCTTAAATGCCTGGTAGAATGCACTAGTAAAGTCATCCAAAGATTTTCTCTGTCAGCTTATTATTTTGATTCAATCTCTTTTCTTGTTATAGGTCTATTGTATTCAGATTTGATTTTCTGCTTCTTCATGATTTAGGTTTGGTAGGTTTGTGTTTGTAGAACTTGTCCATTTTATAAAGTTTATCCAGTTTATTGGTTATAGATATTCATAATCCTCTCCACAACTCTTGTTATTTCTATAGAATCAGTAATAATGTCTGCACTTCTTGTTCTGATTTTAATAATTTGTTATCTCTCTTTTTGTAGTCTACCTAGCAAATATTTTCAATTTGGTTCATTTTTTCAAAAAAGCTTTTAATTTTATTGATTTTTCTCTATTGCTTTTTAAATCTTGATTTCATTTATCTCTGTTCCAATCTTGATTATTACTTTCCTTCTGCTAGCTTTGGTTTTAGTGTGTTATTCTTTTCTTCTAGTTTCTTAAGTTGTACAGGTAGGTTGTTGAGTTGAAGTCTTTCTTGTTCTTTGTAATGTGTTTATAACCATATGTTTCCTTCTTAGCAGTGTTTTTTCCATGTCTTATATGTTTTGATATGTTGTGTTTTCATTTTCATTTATCTCTAAATATTAGTTTTCCTTGTGATTTTTCCTTTAATCTATTGGCTATTTAAGAGCATGATGTTTACTTTTCACAAATTCGTAAAGGTTTTAGTTTTTCTTCTTTATTCTGTTATTAATTTCTAACTTATCCATTCCATTATGCTTGATATGCCATTCCATTGAAGAGATATTCTGTATATTATCTTTTAAAATCTATTGAGACTTAATTTGTGGTCCAATATATAGCCAATCTTATAAAATGCCTCATGTACACCTCAGAACATTATGTATATTTTTGTTGTTGGTAGAGTATTCTCTACTTGTGTGTCATATCTAGTTAGTTTGCTGTGTTAAGTTCTCTACTTTCATACATGATGTCCATTAGATTGTTCTTTTAATTATTGAGGCTGGAGCTTTAAGTTTCCAACTATTGTTGTAGAAATGCCTATTTCTGCCTTCATTTTGTCAGTTTTTGCTTCATATACTTGGACAGTCCTTCATTGCATGCATATTTATAATTGTTCTTGCTACGTTGAAACTTTTATTAATGTACAATGCCTTTTTCTTGTTTGTTATCAATCTCTTTGACATAAAGTCTACTTTGTGTGATCTTAGTATAGCGAATCCTACTCTCTTTTGATTACTGTTTTTATGGGATATCTTTTTACACTCTTTCACTTTTAAATGACCTGTTTTTATTTTTTTTAATCTAACGTGAGTTTCTTGTAGATGGATAAATCCACTTTGCCAAACTCTATCTTTGTTTGAAGAATTTAATCCACTTACTTTTCCACTAATTACTGATAAGGAGAGGCTTACTGTTTGTTTTCTATATGCCCTATAACTTTTTTGTTTCTTATTTCCTACATTACTGTCTTCTTTCATGTTCAGTTGATTTTTTTCTTTGTAGAGAAATATTTAAATTTATTTCTCATTTCCTTTTATGTATATTCCTTTTATGGCTATTTTATTTGTGGTTTCCTTTGAGATTAAATTTAATATACTAAAGTTATAATACTCTAATTTGAATTTATGAGGTCTGACAATTATGTTCACAAACTTACCACTGTTTGCAATACTGTAGAAACAGCTCAGTAAGGCTTCATAGCCTTGGTATGTCATTGCTTCATGGCTGTGCTTATGTTGACCTGTGGCCATGTCTTGCTGAATGGCATTCATTATTGTTGTTGTGTACTTTTTTTTTTTTTGCTATCATGAGATGTCAGAGCTTGAATTAGAGCAATGAAAAAACATTTATAAATTTCTTGTTAAACTTATCAAGTGTGGAAATAATATGACTAATATGTCAGAGACATATTAGTCCAAGTTTACGGGGATAATGGTATGAAGAAAATGGCAATATACAAATAGATTAAAGGTTTTTCTGAGGGGAGGGAAAGCATCACTAATGACGACAGGTCAGAATGGCCAGTAATGAGTAGCACTGACAAAAATATTGCAACACTTTGTCAAATTATGCATCAAAAATCAGCGGCTGACTGTGAGAAGCATATCCTATCAAGTAAACATCAATAGAGAAACAGGAAAATCTAAACTGAAAATTTTGGCATGAGAAAGATGTGTGCAAAAATAGTCCTGAAGGAGCTCACTGATGAACAAAAGCAAAGGAGGACCAAAGTTTTCCAAGACATTTGCAGGAGCAAGGTGATATTTTGGGCCATCTTATCACTGGTCATGAAACATGGATGTACCAATATAATCCTAACACAAAGTGTCAAAGTGCTCAATGGAAGTCAATTCTCCATTACCAAAAAAGTTCCATCAGTCCAAATCTAGAGTCACAATAATGTTGCTAACTTTTTTAAATATTAGAAGTATTGCTCATTATAAATTTGTTATCCACAGGACAAAAAATTAACCAAGTTTACTATTTGGAAATGATGAAAGGCTGTGTGAAAAAGTTAGATGAAATGACCTGACCTTTTTGCCAACAACTCATGGTCCTTGCAGCATGACAGTGCACCATCTGATCTGAAACTGTCTATGAGGGAGTTTTTAGCCGGGAAACCAATTATGGTATTGGAATATCCTCATTGCTCATCTGACCTGGCCCCCAGTGAGTTTTTCTTTACCAAAAGATAAAGAAAATATTGAAAGGAAGACATTTTAATGACATTCAGGACATCAAGGGTAGTATGACAACAGTTTTGATGGCCATTCCTGAAAAAGAGTTCCAAAATTTGTCTTAAGAGTGGAGTAGATGCTGGCATCAATGCATAGTTTCCCAAAGGGCGTATCTCAAAGGTAACTAGTGATATTCAGCAATGGGATATGTAGCACTTTTTCTAGGACAAGTTCATATATTTAATTGGCAGACCTTGCATTTTAACTTTATTTCAATAGTATGCAAAGATTCTGCTTCCTTATATCTCTGTACTCACTCCTTTATTTGTTGATGCCACAAAACTTTATCTTTACACATTGTGTATCCCAAACATAAATTAATAATTACTTTAAATATATATATTAGTAAATAACCTTATTGCGAATATCTTATGTCTAACACATTGCTTCCCTCTTGCTGCTTTCAAGACCCTTGTCTTTTGAAAGCTGATTCTAGTGTGTCTTGGTGTATATCTTTTTGAGTCTTCTTACTTGGAGTTTATTAGATGGTTATATTTATGTCTTTTAGATGGTTATATTTATGTCTTTTATCAAAATGGGTAAGTTTTCAGTCATTATGACTTTAAATATTGTCTCTTCTCCTTTCTCCCTCACTTCCCCTCCTTCAGTCCATAATGTGTATGATGGTTAAGTTGATGTTCTTTGAGCTCTGTTAACTTTTCTTCAATGTTTTTTCCTTTCTATTCTTTAGCCTCAATAGTTTCCACTATTCTGTCATTAAGTTCATTCATTTTTTTCTTCTACCTGGTTAACTACACTTTTGAATCTCTACAGTGAATTTTTCATTTCAGGTATTATATTTTTAAGATCAAGAATTCATTTCTTGGTTTCTTTTTAGGTTTTCTATCTCTCTCTCTCTCTTTTTTTTTGGCTGGGGGCTGGGTTTGAACCTGCCACCTCTGTCATGTGGGGCTGGTGCCCTACTCCTTTGAGCCACAGGCACCACCCAGGTTTTCTATCTCTTTATTGGTATTTCCTTTTTGTTCATACATTGTTTCCTTTTCTTTCTTTAGATTTTTTAGTATCTTTAGGACAGTTACTTTAAAAATATTTACTTTTATTTTTGATGCAGAGTCTCTGCTGCCCAGGGTAGAGTGCCATGGCATCAGCCTAGATCACAGTAACTTCAAACTTTTGTATCAGCCCCCCGATTAGTTGGGACTACAGGAGTCCACCACAATGCTGAGCTAATTTTTCCATTTTTAGTAGAGTAGGGTCTCACTCTGGCTCAGGCTGACCTCAAACTCAGCTTCCCTGAGTGTTAAGATTATAGTTGTGAGTCATTGTGTACATCCAGTTGTTTTAAAATCTTTGTTGAGTAGATCTGTTATCAGGTCTTTTTCACAGAAAGTTTCTATTGATCGGTTTTTTCCCTTTAAATGAACCCTCCTTTTCATTTTTGTTTTTGTTGTGTGTGTCTTCTGTTTTTTTTTTTTTTATTAAAAACTGGACAACTGAATCTAATAATGTAGTAATTCCGGAAATCAGATTATCCCTTTTCCCTTATGTTATTTCTTTATTGTCATAGGTTGCCTTTGTAGCAGGAATCAGTCTGAGGTGTACACTTAAGGTCTTTTCAAGCCTTTTCTGAGACTGTGCCTTTCTGGGCACACACTACCATTTTCTAATTTTCCATATATATGCAGTTGCTTTCAAGTGCCCTAGTGTTTCATACTCTGGTTCCCAAAATTAGAAAAGAAGACTAATCAAGAGTTGGGGGTGGGTGCTGGCCCTTTAAGTTATCTGGAAGTTACTTCAGTCAGAAGGGGACAGGCTTGCAAAAATGAGAGGAGACACTACAAGACTGCCTTTGTGTCTATATCTTTGTGATCAGAAGCACTAAGCAGTGATCAGAGAACAGATCTCTGATACTTAGAAGACAGGGTTCTTGTCATCTGCCATGATTCCTACAAGCTATACGTGAGCTGCTATGGGACTGGGGGTGGTTCTGTGCTAATTGCTGAAATTGTCTAAAATTAACTGAAATTACCATTTGTTACAATCTAAGTGTTTGTGTCTTCTCAAAATTTGTATTAATCCCTAATGCAATAGCAGTAAGATATGGGGCCTTTAGGAGGTTACTGGGTCGTGAGAATCTGCCCCCACAGATGAGATTAGTGCCCTTGTAAAAGAGGCCTGAGAACCCAGGTAACGGCTGGGTTATACTTGGGAGGCTTAATATATCTGTTGCTTGTTGATTCTTATATCTTTTTTTTATATTTGGAGATATACATTTATTTTAGGGTCTCCAACACTATATCTATTTAAAACAGGTGATGTCTGTGTACAGATGAGAAAAATTACATGTCAGGGCTTTAAGAACTGTGAGTGAGCTGTAGCAAGTAAAAATTCTGGGTTAGAAAACACAGCACTAAGCTGATATGGAAGATCAAAGTGAGTAGCAGAGTTGCTGGGCATCAAACTTTCAAGTCTTGACTGCTATGGCTTTGCTGTACTTGGAATGCTAACAAAAAGTAAACTATTTCCATGAGCAAAACATCATTAAAAGTTTATTGTACCCAGGGATGAGGTCTGAATATGAAGGAGAGGAAGAGAAAGGAGGAAGAGAATAAAGAGGAAGATGAAGAAGGAGGAGAACAGCTCAGTGCCCGTAGCTTAGTAGTTACAGCACCCGCCACATACCCTGGGGCTGGTGGGTTCTAACCCAGCCTAGGCCTGCTAAACAACAGTGACAACTATAACAAAAAAATAGCCAGGTGTGGCAGGCACCTGCAGTCCCAGCTACTTGGGAGGCTGAAGCAAGAGAATCGCTTAAGCCCAAGGGGTGGAGGTTGCTGTGAGCTATGATGCCACAACACTCTACAAGGATGACATAGTGAGACTCTGTCTCAAAAAAAAGAAAGAAAGAAAGAAAGAAAGAAAGAAAGAAAGAAAGAAAGAAAGGAGAAAGAGAAGAGGCAAGGGGGAAATAATGACCTACATCTGAAAAATATATCAAAGACTGCAGGTAAATTTTCAGCATGCATACAGACAGACAAATAGGTATACAGTCATGTCACTTTTTGTAAAATTGGCAAATTGGCAAGTGCACACAACTTGGACAGGATACAGCCAGTGATAAGCATGTTAGGATTGTCGTAGTTGTGAAGCATTGAGATGATGGGATTAAGATACAGTAAAATGTAGGCCCAAGGACGAAAGAAGGGAAAGAAGCAGTTGGGAGAATGGTATTTCTAGGAGTTGCCAACCTCCCAGGAGTCTGTAAGTAGAAACCATGGAAGGTAAGGAGCTGACTGAGAAGATTTGATAACATCAGTGGGGAGTGGGGCAAGAATAACAGCTACCTGTTGAGAATGGGAAGTTGAGAGGATACTTGAAAGGACAAAATAAAGTAGACTGAAACTAGGAGCTTTTTAAGATTTTAGAATATAGACTCTCCTAACTACTAAGTAGAATATGTAAAACATTTATTATTTATAATCAATAGTCAGGATAGAGACTGCTTTGAGGGAGTCATGGAGTCACTATAGTCATGGACTTATTTTGCCACTTTATTTCTTGCTGCTGCTGCTGCTCTATATTACACCTCCTGCATACTCAGCCCCATTCTGGTTACTTGGCTTCTAAGGTCAGGCCTGATATGGGAGGGGGGGGAGAGGGAGAGAGGGAAGGAGAGCGTGAAGGGTGCAGACAGAGGCCCCACGAGCAGTTTCTGTGGCTACTCTAAGAGAAAGAGGATCACTCTGTAGCAAGTTCTTGAATTCACTCATCTCATGAGGCAGCTATGTAAGAATGAAAGGTAATTTGATAAGACAGTGATAGTGTAGTAATAGTTTTATTCAATAATTAGATAGCATGCATATAGTATGACAATATGATAGATTATAGCCACTGCTGATTGTATTAGTCAGTTTTGCTGTGTAAGCGTCTCAGAATTTCAGTGGTCTGCAATATACACATTTCCTTCTTTCTTATGTTATGTAAAGGCTGTGGGTTGGCACTAGGTCTGCTTGGGCTGGGGACCATTTACGAACCCACTCCATGTCTCTCCTCATTCCTGAACTAAGCTGAAGGCGCAGCCTCTGCCTGGAACATGCTGTTCCCACAGCAGAGGGCAAGAGCACCCAAGACTGTCAGGCACATAAAACACCCATATCCATTGACATAACCAGGCCTGTTGGTGGGGCAGAGGTGTGTATTCTGCCTACTGGGAGGCATCACAAGGGTGGAAGTGTATAATCTTACAGAGGAAAGAAAGAATAATTGTGAACAATACTAAGATGTACCACATTAGCAATCAGCTAGGGCTTAGTTTCATAATCTTTGTCTTTCGGGTACTTGGGGTACGATGGGAAGGAAAGAAGGAAAGAAGGAAGGAAAGAAGTCTTTGATTGCAGCTATGGCAAAGAAAGGCTCTGAAGGTGTCCTGTGTCCATCCATTCCTAATTATATCATGTCATTTTACTACCAAAACTAAAAATGAATTCAACATTTAAAATGCAAATATAATTAGAAATGCAAAGGATATAACAATATTAAAAATGCAAAGGAATGCAAATATAAATTGTGTAATTTCTCTTTTTGACATACTTGTCTGCAGAGACTTGTGGTGACATAATTTCATCTTGTTTAGTTCGCAGATAAAAAGATAATCCCTGATACCATGTAAATTATGTTGTGGAAAGCTCCTCTAAGCCATTATAGGGGGAAAAAATAGCTGTGCTTCCTACTAACACTATCTACTAGTATTAAAGGAAATGGAAAAAAAATACAGTTTGACCTACCTATGTCTTTCATCTCGATTGAGTTAGCAATTTACCCCTCAACATATTTTTCTTTGGATTGCTTACTTAACCATTTTAAGATGACAGGCAGCAGTTGTACTTCAGAAGTATGCTATCAGCAATCTCCTTCATAGTAACTATTCTCTGTAACCAACTTCCCACTGCCTGCAATTGAAAAGTCTAAGATATCAAGGTTTGAAAATTGAGGTTTTGAATTGAAAGGAAAACACCTCAATTTTAACTGTAGTGCAGGACTTAGGTTTTTTAACATTATTTTATAGGAATCTTTGTAAGAAATGTTTTCAAATTTGAGGTTACTTTTACCTGATCTCTTTCAGTGAATAAAATGGAAATATTAAGCTTAAAATGCTGTATGTGAATGCGTATTTTGAAAGTGTAATTACATGTATTTGTTATATCATATCTTTTACAACCAACAAGAAATTAATACCATCTTATGCCTTTGTTGATTGCTGTATTTGGGGATGAAGTAACTCAATGGTATTTCACCATCCTTTGTGGAAGACCAAAGTCAAATTTCACCCTCACCTTCTCCAGTTTCTCCAGGCCTCAATGAACTCTCCAAATTGTAATTTTTTTTTATCCTTCCCACACAATTGATCGTGTATTTTAGATTCTATAATTCTCGGAGCAAATTCAGATCCAACCTGTTTATCCTCGTCCCAGCTCTCAGCTTCAGGCTTGGCAGGTCGTCATCTCTAAATCTGTTTGTTGTGGGAATGACCAGGTTGATTTGTTTTATCATCAGCTTGCATGTGGGAGCATTCCTATCTCCCCTGGATTGTGGGCCCTCACAGTCAAGAGTCATGCTACAGTCTTTGTTCAGCTCCCTTAGCACCTTGCAAAGTGCTGGCTGGGCACAGAGAGGCAATTATGTGATATTTGTTGAAACAGTTCCTTAATTTCCTTATGTTGGCCTCTTCTATGTCGCCGTCTCTGATGATGTCAAGTTTAACGTTTTTTTAATATGATACAGCTACAACTGCTTTGAACCAAGGACTCTCTGAGTTACAAACATCTGGTCGTTGTATGACTTGCGCTCATGAACAGAGGGTATTATAGGTATTAGGTCAATGTACCTGTTCCAGTTTACATACAAATTCAACGTAAGAACAAACATAAGGCACCGATCTTGTTCACAGGGACTCCCTGTATTGAGACCTCACATGCACCTTGTGTGTAGCAGATAAATTGTTGAAATGAACTGAACTATTAATCTTAACACAATTTAGTACCACCTGTATTAGTAAACTCTTCACGTACTTAAAGCCTAAGCAAAATAACAAACAGTAAATGGGACAAAGGGAAAAATAGGATGATTAGTTTACTGAATAAAAAGAGCAATCAATATTTAAAGAATATCATATTTGAATTAAGGATCCTGTAAAGTTGGAAGAAGCCTTTGAGGCCTTTCCAAAACATCCAGGGTATTACGGCCTCTGATGTACTAGGGCCTTGGTTCCAGCCCTCACTCTTCCGTGGGTGTGGCCATGGTCTATTTATTTAATCTCTCTTTGCTTCAAATTTCTCACTTCTAAAATGATCAGAATCACAGTGTCTGTCTCACAGGATTATGGTGAAGGTTATATGAGCTAATGTAAGGAACATACTTAGCACAGTACTAGGCAAAGTAAGTGCCTAATAACAGTAAGTTATTACATTGTTGCTATTAATGTCATTTGTCCGACACCTATGGGATGCAAGAAACCATGGGAAGCATGCATTGAATAAAGCACAGCCTCAGAAGTTCATCACTACTGTAACTAATTGTTGTAATAATGACCGTTTATTGAGCACTTAATATGTAATCAATACTATGTAAAATATTGAATACATTATCCCAGTACTTAAAATAACTCTTTGGTTAATTTGGACATTGAGACTTAGGAAGGCTGAACACCTTGCCCAGGGTCATCCAGCAAGAATGGGGCAGAGTCGGATTCAGATGCTGTTCTCTGCACTGAAGCCTTGGTTTATGCTTATTCGTGGGGGTACCTCCCAAACTGATGTCAAGAGGGGGCAAGAACAGGGCAAGGGCAAAGCAGGTCTTCTTATTTAGGGTGGGAACAACTGTGGAAAATTTCCCAGGGAAAGCATAATTTAAAGAGAATGAAGTAGGAGTGAATTTGTTTGAACCATAAGAATTCATTTTTTTGTACATCACACAAAGTCAAATATTCACTATTTTGTATGATTCAAACTAAATAATATTTGTGGTAGGGGTGATGAGATGGGCAAAGTTTTAAGAATGGGAGGTTTCAGTCCTTCCCTAGACTCCTTGTTTTCAAATAAGGGCTCCCAAATGTTAGGGAGAAAGGAGAAAATCAGAAATGTGAACAGCTTAGAGTATGGGGGTTCTGGGAAAAAATGAGAGTGAGCATCTAATTTATCTTTAATAAATTGCTAATGCCATGTTTATTAATACACAGGTATTTGAGGTCAGTTTTAAGATGCTTTTTTATTATTAGCCATTTATATAAAACATAAACAAACAAGTT
Source organism: Galago senegalensis (assembly GCA_963575145.1). NCBI lineage: Eukaryota > Metazoa > Chordata > Mammalia > Primates > Galagidae > Galago > Galago senegalensis. The sequence goes on from CAUYTI010147860.1 coordinate 14,801, forward strand.
GCTTAAAACCATAAGGAACAGTGAGGGCAATGAAGGTGTTTCTACAAAGCTACTTAACATTCCCACGAAATACTTCATGAGTTATCTAAACACAGATTCGTTATTTCAAGAAGGGGCATATATCAGACACAAGTAACGCTGAAAAAAACCCTTCTGCTTCAACTTCACCAGGGAGATTTATTTGACACAAAAGTATAGGAAATTTATTCCATATGTGAAAAGGAAGATTTTTTACTTTTCTGATTGGAAAAAATAGAGTCCCCAGTGGGCACTTAGGGAATATTTGTATTTCCATTTTGGGGATGAACTTATCCACTTAGCTGCCCGAGAACAATCATTTATCTGTAGCACCAACAATCTGTCCTGCACCTTGTTCTCAGTGTGCACGACCTGAGTTGCAGAAGGAAGTGAAGGTGACATTGACCACCAGGGACTCCAAGGACAGGGTTCTTTCCAGCCCACCCACTACCAGGCTACAAGGGCTTAAATTGCATCAGAGAAATTATGTTTTATTTCTGGAAACCTCTGGAGATGAGTAAAGGACACTGGTGTTTACTGGCATTGTTATTAATATATATTAGGCAATTTATTAGATGCTTTACATACTTTACTTCATTTAGCCTTTCAAGAACCTTATTAATTACTATTAAGATTGTTATATGATTAATAATGCTATTATTTTTGCACATGTAAACATGGAGGCTTAGGGGAAAAAAGAGGCCTACAGTCACATCACTCAACTGGAACCCTGGGCTTCCTATCTCCAAAGCCCAGTCTCTCTGCTCTCCCTCCTGGTTCCCACAGGTAGGCATCTTCCTCCTCCCCTTGGTTTACTCATTGCAGTGCACAAAAATTCTGCTACCAAAATCATCGTCTTAAATCAGTAGTTCTCAATCAAGGGTGATTTTGCTGTCAGAGGACATTTGGCAAAGATGGATTTTTGGTTCATTCTGGGGGTGAAACTGGTATCAGTTGAGGGCCTTGTACAGCCCCCTTGGCAAGGAATTTTCCAACTCAAACTGCCAGTAGTGCCGAGGTTAAGAAGCTCTGTCCCAGATCCTGCGAGATTAATTCCCTTGCTCAGCCCTATATTTCCTTATTCTGGAAATTTTTGTCTAGCTTCTGACAATCTATTTTTATGTCTAGACAATTAGAAAAACCTGAATAATTAATGTAATCTTTCCATTATCAAACTGTCATTAATATCTATTTGTAGAGGTGATTAGCTGCTAGACACTACACAGCGAATTAGATCTTGTTTCTGTCTCTTAGGAGCTTATAACCTTAGGCAGACTGTATCACTGAAGTCCAGAGGAGAAGCCAGCAGGAATATGGCCACGCTAACCCTACACACATCTGTAGGGAAGGCTTTACACCCTCAGAGGTTAATAAGGAAGGGACAGTGTTTTTCTGGGGAGGGGAGCAGTGCCATAACCCTTTGGGGGAGCCCAGGAAAGTCGTCCCTTTCTCCCTTCTCAGTGTAGGACAGCCAGGTTATGGATGATAAATTTTAGAATCTTCCAACAGGAGGAAGGAATTTGTTCTTGGAACTTTGCTAGGTACACAATAAACATGCATAATGTCGGTACAAACCTCGTATTATTTACCCTTTCAAGCTTTTGAATTTAACTTCATAACTGAACAGTTATCTTTGATGTGGATTTTCATTTTTGCTATTTAGTTTTTTAAAAAATTATTTTCTGGAGAGGTAATGTTACCATGAAGTTAAATTCAAAAGCTTGAAAGGGTAAATAGTATGAGATTGTCTTTTTCTTTTACATCTTGTTTTTGCTTTTACTGATGAATAATTCTGTAGACAATCTAAACTCTTTCTGGTATTGTGCTTTGCCCATGCTAACACAGCTACAAGCAAACAGAAATTCAAGTTGTCCTCTGTGTACTTGTAGCCCCTTAATTGTTTTAAATTCTTTAAACACAAGCTAATATTTATTTGCTATTTTTTGGCAAAACGGCTTGAGTTGACACTCCTTCTAGAGAAAGTAGCTCTATAGATTTTCACAAGGCTCAAGGCAAACATAATTTATGGAAAGATAAGCTTCACAAATCTGGAATTCTTAGATTTCTAATTCCCTGCGCATGCCTTTAATGTGAATTTGCAGTCCAAGGCCTTCCCTGAGTGCATTGTCTCTGAGTGGCCACAAGAGGGGGCGTGAGGAACACAATCATTCTCGGACCTGCAATTCCAGAAACCATTTCCTTCATCACCGCACAGCAGCTCGCTGAGTTCTGAGCCAGGAGCAAGGCACCCTTGGAACAGTTACTTGCACATCTTCTTAAGTTGCTGCCCACACAGAAGAGGGAGAACGGGGCCGCTCTGGAGGCTCCTCATAATTTCCTGTCCTGGGTTTCCAAGCGATACCTAGGGGAGGTTGGGCAAAATCCGCTCAGGCCGGCGTGGTGCTCTGTGATCTGGCTGAAACTTTACCGTGCGGGAAATGGCCCAGCTACTGAGTAGGATTAATCACTCCACGTTTAAGAGGTTTTTCAACAATCATTTATTTCCTTCAAAAAAGGTCCTGTTGATGATTTAGTTTGCCTTTGGCATCTTCTCTTTTCTTTTAAAATGCTTAGAATAGGGAATGGAAAATCAGAGATTAGAACAAGGCCTTTCAAGTTCTCGGTAGACATTGCTTTATTACTGTTACTCCTCACCTTTACCTCTAGCATCAATTTCCTTAACTGGACACTTGAGCCGAGAAGCCTCTCCGCCCCGGTGCTGTGTGCCTCGCGCAGCGCAGCGTTACTGGGATCAGGAAGGATTATGGAACTACCCTTTACCCGGCTGGATGATGCCGTGTGACTGTCACGCAGAGGCCAGCCTTCAGGTGGAAAGGTCAATTATGATTTCCAAGCAGTAAAGGTACCCCAGCCATATAGGCAGTCAAGGTTTATTAAGTTTTAACAGTCCGTGTGCTGACTCTATTACCTTTATAACAGATGAGATGTTCTAATCCCTGGAACTGATTTGTGTCTTGCAAAATAACAGAAGGAAAACAGAAAACAGAAAACGTCTTCCTGGTTAGATCAAAGTGCTCCCAGCACACTGCCCTGTGACTCGGCAAAGTATCACAGGCCGGTGTCTGTACCCTGAGAGCGCAAATGGGTGTAACGATTAGAAGCTGCCTCAGGATTGCCAAGCACGTTTCCCCGTCCTGACTAAGTGTCACTCAATGGCAAATGCTCCTCTGCTTGTGATGGTAAAGTATCATTAAGTCAAAAATATGCTTAATATCCCAATAAACCCATGATAAAGTCAAAAGCTTATAAGTCGAACCACCCTAAGTTAGGAAAACACCTGTACTTGTGGACTTTAAACAGTTATCTTTGATGTGGATTTTCACTTTTGCTATTTCATTTCTTAAAAAATTATTTAATGAAAAGGTAGTATTACGGCGAAGTTAAATTGATAAGGTTGAAAGGGTAAATAAGGAAAAATAAACCTCCCTTCATCCTCATTGCCCTTCCTCCATATTCCCCACCTGTCTACACAGCGTCCTTCCACTTAGAGTTTGTTTTTTTAAATTAACAGACATTAGTTTTAGGTTTACAGAACAACTGGGAGGAAGGTACGGAGAGTTCCCACGAACCGGCTGTCCCCATTCCCCGCCTCAGGACAGCCTCCCCTGCTGGATATCCAGGTCCCAGCCAGAGTGGTGCGTTTGTTAGGGTCAGCGTTATCATCTGAGGCCCACAGGCCACCTTGGGGTTCACTCTTAGCCTGCACGTTCTGTGGGATCCGACAAACATATCATGACATGTATCTGCCATCACCTTTCACACAGAACAGTTTTGCTGCCTTAGAAATCCCATGGGCTCCACCTATCCATCCCTCTGATCGCAACCACTGATCTTTTCACTGTCTCCACTGTCTGGCCTTTTCCAGAACGGGGTACAGTCCAGATGATGCCCTGTGTATCTTTTTCAGAGCGGCTTTTTCCATTTAGCGATACACATTTAAGGTCCTTCCACGTCCTCACTTATCCTTTTCACATTCATCCTCACCTGTTTTATTCACTTGCTGAAGGACATCTTGGTTGATTTCAGGTTTTGGTGATTATGAATAAAGCAGCTATAAACACTCACGTGTAGATTTTTGTATGGATTTAAGTTTTCAGATTGAGACTTTTAGAACACTAGCTCTGAGATGTAAAGAAATCTTAACTACTTGGGACTTAGGACTTTCAAAATTGTATCTCTCGCATGCATCCTCTATTGAAGTTGGTATCAAGCAGCTAGTATGATCATTGTCACGGTGCTTTCAATAGAAACATTTCCAAAACCATGATCCCTTCCGTCTCCCACAGATTCAGTAAAACATGGGTTCAGCCGCTCCCTCTGCCAGGAGGCCGAGGTGGAATCCACATGCTTTCCGTTTGATCACTCTTCTCTTCTGCCTCCCTCCGGGCTTCTCTCCTGACTCTGGATCCAGGCAGGACTCTCTATGTTGACATAACTGTCCTTGCAGGTTTCCATTTGGGTGATCCTCCATCTGGCCTCCCCTCAGCCACACCCACCATGCCTGCCTCCCACCCCTGGACCTACGTCATGGCTGTGTTGATCGACAATCACCTTTATATTTCCTTTACTCAGTAATAAGCTGCTGTCTTCCTCCCTTGCCTGCAGAATATTACACAATAATTTGCCTGTAAGAGATGTTTAGTAAACATTTATTGCTAGCACAAAACAGTGTTGACATTGTTACAGTTAAGAACTATTTCACTAATCAGATTCTGTATCCCCTAGCATGAAAGATGCAGATTCATAAGAGGCATTTCTCTAAGAGAAACAATAGCTAACATATTTTAATAGTCAGTAGGCATTAGGCAAAATACTAAACATTTTTATGTAAGTTGTCTCACTTGTCCTCATAAAAATTCCCATTTGTTATGATTACTCCCATTTTACATATGAGGAAACTGGACCTTCATGAAATTAAATAACTTGCCTGAAGACCTGCACATGGATTGTGTGCTGTAAGAATTCCAAGGTTGCATACCAGAGCCTATGGTATGCAAAAACAAAACAAATTTTAATTGAACTTACCTGTCATATTAAAGTGAATTATTTAATGTAAATCCTCACCAATATCAATTTTCATGTGCGGTTACTCAATTAGTGTTTGTCTTCCTCCCCACACAGTAAACTTCGTGAAGATAGGGACCTGTGCCTCATATATGGGTGGTCTCCAATCTGTGATGGTTCCATGTAGGAATTTCACCTTTACTATAGTGTGAAAGGGAGATGCATTCAGTAGAAACTGTATGCTAAATACCCAGATGACAACTGTATTTTTTTACTTCCAGCACAGTATTCAATAAATTACACGAGATATTCCACACCTCCTTATAAAATAGCATTTGTGTTAGATGATTTTTATGCCACTGTGGGCAAATGTAAGTGTTCTGAGCACGATTATGGTTGGCTAGACTAAACTATGGTGTTTAGTAGGTTAGGTGTGTTAAATGCATTTCTGAATTATCATATTTTTAATTCCAAATGGGTTTGTTGAGATGTAACCACATTGTAAGTCCAGGAGCATTATAAGATCAGCAAACTGCCTGGTCCATGTTAGGTATTTCTAATCAATACATCAACAACCTTCCTGTGGGTCACCATGCTCATTTCCTGAGACATCAGCCTGGCTGTAAGAATGAAGCATTTTGGAAGTCGAACGTGAGTTGTCATCATGGGAATGCATATTATCATCTCCTAAAACAACGGGGCCCATCCCTGCTGTTTATTCTTCAGATTATAGATCTTTGATGGAGAAAAAGCTGCATGGCCATACAAAAGAACATACACTGGGTCCAGGGAAGCACATTTTCTAAATAATTTGTATAATATTAAGTATTTAGAAATATATTTTTAAAAATTCTAACCATATTTACATATGTTGATTGCTAGGATGACTTTATCATATCTGCCCATCAATTTTTACCCAGAATGGAAAGTTTATGACTCTGCAGTTAATGGCTCAATGTACCTCTGAGCCCCAGATGGCTGCAGAGATCTGTGTGTTATCAGGACAGTGGAAACAAAAAAGGAGTGTATTATTGTACTCTTTTCAAAATCCTTGCACTCTTGATTTCCTATTACTTAGTGTTTCAAGTTTTAACTTTTCATCCTGGCATTCAGGAAATTCAATTTTATGACCCTACCTTAAACATTCACCTTTATATAATAGTCCCCAATAGAAACTCTGGTCTCCTGGAATGGACTCTGCCATCCCTCTCTGGGTCAGGGTCATTTCAATCTTCACTTTGCTCAGATAGCATGATTCACTCACTTTCTTATCCATCCGTACTTTCTCCAGTCCCTCAAGCCAAGGTTAAATGTGGTCTTCTGCTGTCTCCCAATGACTTCAGTGCAGACTGTGATCTTGATCATGATTTAGCAGTGTGACCGAGGGATGAGATTCTGATTAAGGTCGAAACAAAGCTTCCTCATTTGCTATCTAGATGGTTTTGAGAGAGTCGGTAACTTCTCCAAACCCGGTTTCCTCATCTATTAAATGTAAATCGATAAAATTACTTTATAAAATGGTTATAAGAATTAATGAAGCTTGGCATGCAAGATGTTTAACAGAGCATCACATAGGGATCAGCAACCATGGGCCATTTTAAATTCTTCACAATTGTTTTAAATGGGAAATGCCTTCCATTTTGAATAATCACAGGCTTACATGCAGGGTGATTTCTTTTAGACCCAACTTCACTGGAGAACAACATGCAGCTGAAGGAAGATACGACGACCTTGGTGTACAATCCTGTAACCGTGTCTGTGTGGTGCTCCAGCTCATCGCAGTCAGGAACACACCAGGAACTGCTCTACTGATGGTGGTGATGGGGTAAGGATTTTGTGGTTAATGTTAGAAATGTGGGCTCGGCGCCTATAGCTCAACCGGCTAAGGCGCCAGCCACGTACACCTAAGGTGGCGGGTTCGAATCCCCAGCCCGGACCCGCCAAACAACAATGACGGCTGCAACCAAAACATAGCCGGGCATTGTGGCGGGCGCCTGTGGTCCCAGCTACTTGGGAGGC